>JAAGKR010005258.1:0-47055 GCA_011419295.1 Clarias macrocephalus | reverse complement strand
GCGCTCCATCTGGATTTAATACAAAACATTCACCCCTTTTCAAATTCTCACACCCTAAAAAATGCTGGGTTAAAAACAACCCAAACTGGGTTGTTTTTAACCCAGCTGCTGGATAAATATTGGACCAACTACATGCTGGGTTAATTTAACCCAGCAAGATGGATAATAATATTCAACCCAAATGCTCTGTCATATTCAACTATAATGCTGGGTTAATTCTACCTCACAAATAGGTTATTGTTATTTTTATGTTTTACATGTCTATGGGTAAAACAGTTAAATTACTTTGATATACTGGTCTATTACAAAAAAAAAAAAAAAAAAAAAAAACGAAGTTTTGCAAACCATCCATATATGCAATAAACAACACCCAATTAATTGTACAAATCATAAAAATATTTACATTTATTTTTCAACAGCACAAGATAAAATAATACAAAACAAGTTCAACAGCGACATCATTACGATACTATTACTCAGAAGCACTAATGCCTGAGAGCAGCGCTGGTCATCATCTCCCAACATCAGGATATAGCGGTACGACCTTGACACTTCAGCCTGCTGAAGATATTCCAAGGTGTTGGGTCCAACCTTAGAAAGAAATTAAGGAAAGCAAAAGTTTATGGAAAAATCGAGAGGGTTGTCTAGTATGCATATTTGTAAGATGATTAGTGTTTTGTAACACCTCAGCTTTTTATATGTGGTTGCTAACGCTAGCAACCTAGGTAAATGCTAGCGTTGTGCTGGCACTACAGTTAACAGTTTAGCTTTCATTCATCACTTCACCACCTTCATACAACCTGCAAGCATCTACAAAGAAAGCAAAAAAGCTCAGACATTTTTGCAGTTTCTTTCATACACAGATGAGGTTCTTTGGTTTGGCCAGCTAGCAGCCATTGTCAGATAAACTAGCATGCAATAGCACAGACCAGGCTGAAAGTTTGAGTGTAACGTTAATAAATTTTATATACAGTGAACAAATTCATTCATAGGTGAGTGAAAGTGTGAATACAGACCTTGTATTTAACTTAAATGTGTGAGGAGGAAGCACCCTCATCAGCAGCCCAAAAAAAAAAAAAACCATGAAGCTGACACAGCCTCTGAATACACCGGTGAACTGCGGGGGAGGGGCGGTCTTGTCTGTGATGTTAGCTGTTACTAGCTAACCCAACTCCAACCCAGCAAGGGTTAAACAAAAAAAGTACCCAACTCCCTGTAAATAACCCAGAAAAATGACCCAACAAAGGCAACCCAGCGTTTGGGTAGTAAAAACAACCCAGCATTAGACAACAAACACTAGATGAATATCATATTTAATGGTGAATTTACAACTTATAATAAATATTTCATAAGGATAAAGAAAAAGCTCATTTTAAACTCCAATTTTCTCATTTTTTGAATAACAAAACAGAATGGGAAAAACAATATTAATCCCAAACAATATTAATATCAAAGCATTTATTTTAAAAAAAATACAATAGGCTTGCTCCTACCACAAGTTACAAAATTTTTTTTACATTAACTTACCATAAAACACTGAGTGCTCTGAGCATTAGTCAGAAGTGAAGAACTCAAGCCTCCGTAGGACTGCCTGGAGCTCAAAGCTCCGAAATCGTTCAGGGAATTTTTTAAATAGACGCTATCTTTAATAACCGATTGATGTTTTGAGCTGTACACACATACATTCTCGCTTAAACAACTCCTAATACTACACTTTGTGTCACAATAACAGTAATATTTCAAACATTTTGCAGGCTGCCGTTTGGAGAAATAAAGAATAAAGCCCTGTCTGAACTTCATCATCTGTGCTTTCTGACTCCTCTGACTCTGCCACAACCTCTGCATTTCCATCTTCCTCATCTGACAACACAATATCCGTGTTTTCACCAACAATTTGCAGCAAAATTCTCTGCCTCTAAAAGTGACTCCCTTCCTGCTTATAATAATCAAAATTTTGGTAATAATTACAACTGTCCACTAAGGAGGACATTTTATAAATGCTCACTTATCATGGAAAAACATTCATACATTACATTAGAAAATTAATGAAAGTGTTTTTTATAGATTCATCCAAGATAAAACAACAACATTTCAAGATAAAACTTTATCAATAATAAAGATTAAGCAGTTACTTTTCTTCTTTCCATAAAATGTCCTGGTGGTAATAGATGCCATTTTCTTAAAGGAGGAAGAGGAAGTTCCCAAAGTGCCACCCCTATAAATCTGGTACCATTTAAAAGTCCTGAATGTCCTCTTTAAAGCACAAGAGTTAATTAGGTAGCATTCAGGATATGGGAGACATTCAAGTTTACAAATGCCCTATAGAGAAGACAAATTTGACCTGCCAGTCGTCAGGACACACACACACACACAGCATTGCTGCATGAAAGCATTAAAAGTCAGCATAAAGGGTTTATGACTTTGAGGAAAAGTTTATGACAGAGGGTCTCTTGCTCACGGCAGTTAGCAGACACTGTTGCCGGAGTGACTAAAACAAGTTCTTTGAAGTTTCGAGTGTTAGGATGCATCTAATAATGGGTTTATTAGGACTCTTCCAAGAACTACCAACTGAAAATGTGCTTCCTTTACAACAGACTGGCAGGTATAGGGTGCTTCTACCACCAGTGCTTGAGTGAACAGTGGAGGGTACATGAGGTTTCTGAAAGATCTACCCCTGCTTTGTGATAAGTGTATTTTGCTAAGCCCTGCCAACAACTCAACCTTAAAGGAGACTGAAACTACTCTTGATTATACACCAGAGATAAATAAATACTACAGATCTAATTCAATGAAAGAGAGAGTATGACACACTTACCAGGAGACTAACAATCAGCTAGGCTAAGAAAATGTTCTTCAGACTAATCCAGTGCTATGGGATCCTGTCTTTGCCCTTTTATACTTTGGGCCCTACAAATGTTCATCCCCTTACTTGTCAAACTTATGCACTCCTCTTTTTTAGATGTTAACCCACCACTTTTAATAATCAGCCCACCTGAGGATTCTGTATTGCTCCAACTGGTTCTCTTTTTGCATGGGCACCACTTAGCAGAATATAACACTGATCCAACTCAGCCAGCACGTGACGGACTATTACTATTCATGGGTTGTATGTTGTGTGGAACTCAACTGATTTACAATACACCCATTACTTAGTGCAGCTTTGATTTGATTGAGCATGATTTCAACCATTTGGGAGAGCAGTATAAGAGAAAGTATGAGCACCATTAGCACAGAAAGTTAAAACATGCCTAAGGCTTCAGGAAAGAGCAGTTTAATTACCATTTCCCCTTTACACTACCTCAGTTAATTTTAGGCCATGTCTCTTTATCCTGCTGAAATGTGTAACTTGATACAGTTTTAACCTTGGTCCAGTTAGACCTTAACGTACACAAACCCTAGGCATTCCGTAAACCCCTTTACCCCAACCTAAAAGTAGGCAACATTTCTTGTTTAATGCAATACGTCACTTGAATACTAGGAGAGAGTCATTTTAAAATCAAGACCAAAAGATCAACACAATTGTGAAAATTTACAGTAAGTGCTAGCAATCTCTCCGGACATATGAAGGTGCATATAGTATGACTCCCAGTTTTAGAAGTCAATACTTTGTGAAAAATGTGATCCAATATAATTAGATTGAGAATTTGCTACACTCTGTGTAAGGTGCTACTACTGCCCTCATTTAAATTCAACAGTATAAATATTGATTATGAGGTACTGCAGTGATTATGTAAAGAAATGTGAAACATTCACCATATCTTTGTTAAGAACTGCTTTATTGAGGCTCACCACATGTTAATGCTTCCAAAAAAAAAAAAAAACAACTTCAAAGTAAGCTCAACACTATGCAGTTAAACCATTACTTGCAGGAGTACAAGTGTCTTGATTACACTACTCCCACTTTTTAAATGACAGCCATCTACTTGGTCCCAGAAATGTCAGGCACAAATATCTAGCCAGTGAATCCAAGCTCTTTGTAGACGCAGTCGATCTCATCGACGACGACACCCATCACACTTCTGAAAGCAGCCTGGGTAGCAGTGTCCCACACCCCCTTCTCCCCAAACACCTTGATGATGACTTCAGTGATCAGCTGATGGAAAGGGAGCAATTGATTTTAAATAAGTAGTTGTAGTAATGCATTAATCAAAGTAAACTTAAGCAAATGTAAATTGAAGTGTTTGTTACCTTGAAGTTGTTGAGGGCGATCTTGTGTTTGTTGGCATGGGTTGTAGCCAGTGGCTTGATGGCCTCATTAGAGCCTTTTGCCTTGAGGATCTCACCCAGTTTTGTCAGAACAGTTTTGCCATGGTCTGCAACACCTGCATGTCCAGCCAGTTCACCACATGGGATCCCCACAAACTTGGGGAAGAGTTTCTGGGTGTCAGGGTGCTCTGTGAACAGACTATGGTTTGATAAAATTATAGCCCCAATTTTACAAAAGTAAAAGATCTGAAGGGGGGGGGGGGATGCTTGAATTAAGAAGCAAAAAGTAAAAGAAAGATGGCAGTCTAGGCTCTCTCAAATTGCTGGTTCCATTGAAGGGAAAATAAATGCTATTGTCCAGGTCCTTACCCCTTTTCTCAGTTATATTCATTAAAGCAAATGGAAACCTGGAACTAAAACAAAGTTACAGCTGATTGATGAAGTAATCACCCCTGCCTCAGATTAAAGCAATGAACAGCAGTGATCTCCATTAATAGCTTCTACTATAAATGAAGTCTTTGTGCTATGATGCTTGACATGCTAGAATTTCATTTTTGGATAAGAGATTTGATACCAACCAGGTGAGAACGTCTCCTCCATAGCCAGCAAGGTTGCTCTCCACTTTACCCCAGCTGGCCAGAATCAACTCACAGTCAGACATTGTCTGCAGAAAGAGCATAATAGCATGTGGTCTGATTGATGTACTGCTAGTTTACCTACCCCATACTCACTTTTGTATTCAAATAAAAGCAGTGATTTTTATACTGTTGGCAAGTTGTCAGCTGAGAATCTTGGGCTGTAAGTATTTCCAGGAGATACAGTGTAGGTTGAATACTAGGTCAGAGGCCATACTAGGGCTAAGAAACCGGCATTTCCTTGCTGAAAAAAGATGTGCTAGAACTGCTACACATGTCCTATCTGGATTTGTGGCTCCAACTGTTGCAGGAAATGCTTTTAAACATGCTAGACAAACCTTCAACATACCATATATTGAAAGACATTTTGCTAAGCCCTGCTCAAAATTCAACCTTAAGGGAGCCTGAAGTTACTCTTAATTAGCTGAGTGAACTAATTACTTCAGACCTACTTCAACCACAGCAATTAACACTACATGACAGCAATAGCAGAGAAACAATATAGAACCAACTGTGTTGGAAAAAAAGGCCCAAAACCTACCTCACCTGTGGAGAAACATTCAAAATTGAAAATCTTTAGCCCATGATAGATGCCAAACCACTATCATACAAAATGCACATAAGTGTACACATCTGCACATCAGACTATTGAAAAATTTCCTCATTGCCTCAATTATTAACATGAAAATTACATTTGCAAAGATAATTAAAGCCTCTACATTTTTATGACTTATTTTACAAAACTAAACACATCAGGTCAAAACCCCAAGCCATCTGAAAGCTCCCATGTACACTTGCTTACCAGGAGACTGCCACAATCAGCTAAGATGAGGAAAAATGTTCTCTGGACTTATCCTGCAGTGCTACAGGCTCCTGTCTTTGGCCTTTTATACTTTGGGCCCTACAGCCATTTGTCCCCTCACCTGTCAATCAAACATATACTTGTCTAGATGTTAATCCCATCTTTTCAATGCTCATCCCACCTGAGGATTCTTTATCTAATTGTTTGTTTGTTTGATTTTTGTTGACTTTTTATTACTTTTTTACTTAATTCTTTTTAATCTCTTTTTCATATTTTCTCAAATGTTCCCCCTCTCTCATTCTATACCACTTTCACCCTTCCTCCCCCATCACGTGCATGCACTATGAACAGTGACCCAGCTCAGCCAGTGCATGTGACCCCAATTTTTTCATAGTTATGGGACTCATGTATGTCAGTATGTAGTTCAGTCATTTGTGAAATCGAGAGATAGAAGAACAGTATAAGAAGAACACATAGAAAGAACAAAGCATAAGCTCCATTAGAACAGAAATTTGAGTCATGGCACCCTCCTTACACTACCACAGAATGAATTGTAGGCCATGTCCTGGCCAAAACTAGTAAGTTGATGCAGTCCTAACCTTAGGCCAAAGTTAACACTAAATGTGCATGAATGCTAACGTCAGGCCAAAGTTGACTTTGAGCCTGCATGCCTTATTTTAGGCATTCCCTAAACCTACCCCAAACTAAACGTTTCTTGTTGAATGCAAAGTATCACTTGAATAATAAGAATTGTTTGTTTTTAAAATCAACTGGTAAAGACAAAACAATAATAATAATAATAATAATAATAATAATAATAATAATAATAATAGTGTTGTAAAAATGTAGAGTAAGAAATGTTGCAGGTATGGTAAGAAATACAGAATGAGTAAAATTGGCAGGTATTCATCAAGTATAAAATCAGCCCATCCATGCTCAAAAAATTCACAAAAAAAAAGAATGCTGATTTTATATATATATATATTGCAGTGTTGCTCCAACAATTCGAGCATTCAAGGTTTATTCCCTAGACTAAGAGTTCTGTGGGTACTCCATTAAATGCTGCTGCAAATTTGTTTGTAAAAAAAAAAGAAGAAGAAAAAAAAAAAAAGAAGAAGAAATAGCTGCTCTCAGAGAATGTTTGTACCATTACATACATACAGTAGAATAAGTCCCACCCACTTGGCTGTGGTCTTTCTTTTTTTAACTTGTAGTTGGCATTTAGGAAGTTGCTTGAACAGCATCTGTAAGTCTCACTCCATATTTGTTGGCTTCTTAAAAAAAAAAAAAATGAAACTGTGGTTCAGGTCAAGGAAGGTACAATGTCCTACTTTCAAATTAGATTAAGACCTCATTACTGCGTAATTTACTTTGCATTCTAAATTTTAATCTAATTAAAAAATGTTAAAGTTCATGAAAATCAGTACAATTCATTCCCTCACCCCCACTCTCCCTCTTAGCTCTATTAGATTTAATCTTTATATATTATATATATACACATTTGGCATTGTTGGTCTTTCAACAGCTCCCGGCGAGGGGTTGCCATAGTAGACCATCTTGTCCGCACATACAAGCTTGGCACAGATTTTACTACCCGTCGTAAAATCTGTGCCAAGCTTGTATGTGCGGACAAGATGGTCTACTGTCCTAATTCAACCCTCCCATTTTATCCAGGCTTGGGACCGGTATTGTATCCAGTGGCTGGGGTTTGGGCATTGGCTGGGAATCGAACCCAGGCCCATTGCACAGCAGGTGAAACATCTTCCACTAAGTCACCATATACATTTGTGTTTGTAATTTTAGTACTGTACATTTCTGTTGTTTTTAAGTAACTCTGCCCCAACACAGAAATTGTCACACTGGAGCAAAAAGTTAGTACTTTCAGGACTCAGTCAAAGATGACAGAGATAATTCATCCTTCTAATCCTAGTAAGCTAGTTGTGTATGGAAGTGAAGGCAGCCAAAGTGATTCGATCCATGAGCTTATTGCAGTTTCATGACCAGAGATGTTTATTGGAACGAAATGCTTTACTGAAGCTTAAATGTTGCACCTTATTAAATACTACACTATGAGAGGACAAATTCCTTCTAGCCAGCAATTCCAAGCTACTTGTAGACACAGTCAATCTCACTGATGACACCTATCACACTTCTGAAAGCATCCTGAATAGCAGCATCCCAAACTCCTTAATGATGACCTCAGTGATCATCTGATGGAAAAGGAGCAATTGACCTTAGTAGCATATAGTGTGACTTGAGTAAATAAAATAAAAAAATGTAATAATTGAGGTTTACCTTAAAGTTGTTGAGAGCAATTTTGTATTTGTTGGCATGGGTTGTTGACAGTGGCTTGATATCACTAGAGACTCTTGCTTTGAGGATGTCATCCAATTTGGTCAGAACAGTTTTGCCATGGTCTGTGACATCTGCATTTCCAGATAGTTCACTACATGGGATCCCCACAAACTTGGGGAAGAGTTTCTGGGTGTCTGGGAATCAAATCCGGACCCTGGAGGTGCAAGGCGACAGTGCTAACCACTATTTGGCCGTAGTGTGTATGTGCCCTGCGATGGATTGGCCCCCTGTCCAGGAGGGTTATGACCTTAAAAGGTAAAAAGCTGACCTTGGGCTGATGGAGAATGCTGTCAGAACATAATTACAGAAGCAGGAATATAAAGAGTTCTGTTGCATTTAAATGTTAAATATTGATCTTGATTTGGGTACAAGGTCCTTGTACTCGTTATTCTTTGAAGCTCTTGCTTAGTTATCCTCATCCACAGAGGTGGGTAGTAACGAGTTACATTTACTTGAGTAACTTTTTGGGAAAAAAAAAAAAAAAAAAAACTTATGAACAGTTTTACTCCACCTTACTTTTACTTGTAGTGAAGCTACTCTTACTCGGCTACATTCAGCTCATTACTTTTCTAACAGTTTATTCTACACATTAGATATTTTGTTTTTGCCAGCGAAATGCAGCCAGTGGATCCACCACATGACGGTGTTCCACCAGTCAGACGTAGCAACAATAATCACATGAGTCCCTTTGACCAATCAGCCGCAGTAACAACCACATGTGGTAAAATGACCAAACACTGCATATAACGGGAAAAAAATTGTCACAGTAGAGAGTGAAAAAAAAAAGTGTTAAAATATATTAGCAAATAAGAAAAAAATTATATAAAAAAAAAAACAAGTTTCTTACACTGTACTCATGTCCTAACATTATTTTCTAACTGCTGAGCCATTTGGTGGGCAACCAAATATTGTGTAAAAAGTGAGATTAGGAAACGTTTGTTCCTTAATTTTCCATTTTGTAAAGATATTCATTTAGTTGATATGTTTCATTTGGAAAAGTCAGAATTTGTACATCATTGTCTGGCTGCTTACATAATTAAAAAATAAATAAATCACACATGAAAGAAACAGTTACTTAGTACAACTACTCTTGAGTACAATTTTGTTACTTTACCCACCTCTGCTTACATTGCTTTATTTTGCTTAAGTTGCAAATGACTGTATTTTAAATCAGTTACAGTACTACCTCCCATTGTAAAGATTTTCTCTGGGTCATGAAAAAAAAAAATGATGTCGCATGCCTTCCTTGGTGCAGTCCTACTCCTCACTGAAAGAATAGCAAGCTTCATAAATAACGTATGACCTGCTCAGAGTTAGGGGAAAAAAAATTATATAATATGCATCACTTTGTATTTTTAGGGATTGATAAATTGCTCTTACTATACAACTGGGACCAAAATTCCACCAAGGTCACTAAGGAATGGTTCTGTTTTTAGACACTTACAGTACAGTCCCAGGAATGTTTCTTCCTTGTGTATTTAACTTACACCCCCACAGCTAACCCCCCGCCTCCAATTCAAAAGTCCTGCATCATGATTTAAATTATCTTAAATAAATAAAATCCAGTTCACAAATACATTAGAGTTTTAGATTGGAAAAGCAAATTCAATACTGGCTGTGCACCCAAGAATTTGCTTGAAAAGGCAAAAATGGGCAAGAGACTCATTCCACATTTCCAGTAACTTTAGTTTGCTTACCCGAAAAAAAAAAAAGGGACTGGTGTTCAAGGCTGTAAAATGCATTCAATCCAAAAGTACAGGTCAATTAAGCTCTGCTTTAATGAAGATCAAATGTCATCACTTACAAGTTCTTATAAGGCAATGCAGTTAAACCATTACTTTCAGAAATATCACAAGTGTCTTTTGTTTATTTAGCTAGTGGGATAGTGGGAGTAGGTTGCATGCATTTCCATGGCCTCAGAGAGAATTAGCCCATCCAGGTCATCTAGCCAGTGAAGCCAAGCTCCTTGTAGACACAGTCGATCTCACTGACAACACCACCCATCACCTTTCTGAAAGCTTCCTGAGTAGCAGCATCCCACACACTCTTCTCCCCGAACACCTTAATGATTACCTCAGTGATCAGCTGATGGAAAGAGCAATTGGCATTAGAGGTGCATCATTAGCAATTACACTTGAGTTTATTTAAAAAAATAAAATAAAAAAAAAAGTACCTTGAAGTTGTTGAGGGCAATCTTGTGTTTGTTTGCATGTGTTGTAGCCAGTGGCTTGATGACCTCATTAGAGCCTTTTGCCTTGAGGATCTCACCCAGTTTTGTCAGAACAGTTTTGCCATGGTCTGCAACACCTGCATGTCCAGCCAGTTCACCACATGGGATCCCCACAAACTTAGGGAAGAGTTTCTGGGTGTCAGGGTGCTCTGTGAACAAACTATCCACACAATGTGTGCATATTGTATATGAATACTGTCAAAGTTTGCACTATAAATTAACATAAAGTACTAGAGAGATTAATGTGGATCAAGAACCATAAGGAAACAAAAAGTAGCCACAATCAAAGTGTTGGTTCCTTTCAAGACCAATTAGAGAACAAGGGGAATAAATTGCTATGGAGAATGCCCTCACCCCTCCCCCAATTATATTCATTAGGGCAAATGGAAACCCAGACTTTCAAAACCCTCACTTAAAAAGGCTTATTTAACAAAACGGGTCATGCACTATGAAAACTAAATCTTGCACAATTAAAAAAAAAAAAAAAAAAAAGAGGAAAGTTATGGACAGCCATGTACCAGATGCTTATCAGCTTATTTTTTGGTTCAACCTCAAACCAGGCCCTGGTTCAAAACCATAAGGAAACAAAGACAAGCCATATAGACTAAGCTCTCTCAAAGTCCTGGTTCCTTTCAAGACAAGCAAGAGAGTTTCCCCTTTGTAGGAAATACATTCATTGGGGCAAATGGAAACCCAGCAGTCTGCAGAACTACTGCACAGGATAAAATATTTCATTATCACTGATTGATGGTGTAACCACCCCTGCCTCAGGTTACAGCAATAAACAGCACTGGTCTCCATTAATAGCCATCAAACAATTGACATGCTAGAAGAGTTTTGGGAAAATGTGGATTGGTACTAACCAGGTGAGAACTTCTCCTCCATAGGCAGCAAGGTTGTTTTCCACTTTCCCCCAGCTGGCCAGAATCACTTCACAGTCAGACATTGTCTGCAGACAAAGCATAGCAGCATGTTGTCAGATACCAGAGTTCAGGAAATGAAACAAGCAGTGCCCATATCAACTACTCAGTTATCTTGGATTCAAATAATTAAGATAGCTTTTCACATTTCATTTTGAAAGCATTCATCACTAGGAACCCAGGGTCTCTCTGCACCTCTCACATTTGCCAGACACTCAGTGACTTACATAAGTGCTTTGAAGTAAATCACTACATAGATCCTGACTGGTTTACTAGGACATAAACTAGAAGCACCAGTCAAACACAGTTAACAAGGTGAGGGCTGAGAAAATCTGCAGCAGAATAGCAGTTCCAGAATCAACCTGCCACCAGTGTTCAGGAGTGAGACAGTGGAGGGTACACAGTTTGAGAGATCTGCCTCTGCTTTCTGAGAGAAAGCACTTTGGTCTGTGAGAATTTACAAGAGCCAAGTTGAAGGCAAATGTCTACATACTAGGTTAGAGTCTATACTAGAGCCAAGGAAAACTAGCATTTACTTGCTAAATGAGAATACATGCTAGATCTTCTATGCCCTACCCATCAAGATTTGTGGCTACAACTGTGGCAGGATATGCTTTTAATCAGCTACAGATTAAACATATTGAAGAGGACACATTTAATACATTGTGCCAATCCCTGCTCACAATTCGTACCCCAAGAAAGACTGAAACTACTCTTGAGTAAAATCACCTTAGAAAACTAATTGCCACAGAGCTACTTTTATCACACTGCAAGTCAACGCTACAGGACAATAGCAGGTACACTATAGAACCAACTGTGTTAAAAAAAAAAAAAAAAACAATTCAATAATTAAAAATAATAACCTCACCTACCTCACCAGGGGAGAAAAAGTATCATACATGTATATAAATGCACATCACAACAAAACTGATCACAGCTCCATCCACAAAAAAAAAAAGAACCTCCAACCACCTGAACCATAACCTCCACACTTACCAGAAGAGTGAAGCAATCAGCTGCGCTAAGAAAAGGTTCTTCAGTCTTGACCTTCAGTGCCTCTGTTGCCCTAATTTGGCCTTTTATACTTTTGGCCCTACAAACATTTGTCCCTAAAACTGTCAATCAAATATATCCACATATCCAGATCCACTGACACCTGTTAACCCGCCCTATTTAATACCCATCCCACCTCAGGATTTTGTATGTCTCCAACAGTTCTCATTTTACTTTGGTGCCCTACATTTTTATTATTTCATCACCTATTTGTAGATGTTGTTGCACACTTTATATCTTACATGTAATCAATAGACACTGGGTATTGTAAAAGTTTACCAAAAATTATTAGTGCAGTGCTATGGACCAAAAAGAAAAAGATACATAAAAAAGCATGAAGGCAACAAGTAATTATGAAAATAAAAATTAGTAAATAAACAAAAATGCCATAAATTATGAATACTAATTAAGTGAAGTGAAATGCAGTGCAACCTTGATGTGCAGTTATATTTTTGAGTGACAAGTGACACTCAAACAAGTGACAACAATGCGACTGAATCTTTGCGAAATGGAATAACATGTAATACTGAGAGTAGTGAGCAGAACATGAAACTAATAAATGCAAGTGTTCTATACAGTAGGTAGCACTGTGATTTATATAGCAGCCTTAAACCTAGATCTTCCAGTCCACATTGCCATTCTCCTGTGAAAAAAAGTGTTGAAAAGCTGTATGGCTCACAAAGGATTTCCTGATTAAAAAATCTATGTGGGTGGCCATAATGTAGCAGTATGTAGCATTATTTATGGTTATAATTGTCCATTTAAGATCCCATATAGTGTTACAAAATTATTAAATAATCGTATTGTTACAAGAATTCACTGACCAGTCCAGTTTGTCATTCAGCAGCCAATTCATATGAATTCAACATTAAAAACCTTCCACTTCCTCAACTGCGAGAGGTAACAGGTGAGACCCGGGCATATGAAAGTCATTCCTCACCTCCCTGGTCTTAGAGATGTTCAGTTGTAGCTGGCTTATATTGCACTAGGCCAGAAAATCCTTAACCAGGCTTCTGCATGCATTCCCTCCATTCCTATACATCCCACAACAGCAGTGCCATCCAAGGACTTCTGAATGTGGCATCACTGAGTTGGATGTGAAGTCTGAGGTGTATAGAGTGAACAGAATGGAGGATGAGTACATGCCACTCTGGTGCTCCTGACAATAGTTTCTGAGATGCTTTGGCCTTCTGGTGAGAGAAATTCTTTCATGATGTGAATTCAAAGACATAAGTAGAGCATTTGCCTCAATAAAAATCAAACTTTAATCTGGGATGTGATCAGAATTTCAACAGGGGAAAAAAAATCGCCTCCTTCCCAGTAATCTGTTTGCTTGGCCCAAAGACTTTAACAGAAAGTAAACAATTGATTGATGTTCTTAAAATGCTGTGAAATGCCTCCAGTTCATAAGTCAATTAAGAAGAACTGCTTTAATGAAGCATGTGTTAACACTTTCAGGTGCTTAGAATGATATACAGTTAAGACATTCCTTGCAGGAAGAGAAATAAAGATCTTAATTCATCCCTACTGGCTGAATAAACACTCGTTTATCCCAGAAATGTCAGGGACACGAGAGAACAAATATCTAGTCAACGAATCCGACCTCCTTGAAGATCCAGTCAATCTCATTGGCAATGACACCCATCACCCTACTGAAAGAATCCTGGGTACCACAAGCCCTTCTCCCCGAACAGCTTAATGATGACCTCAGTGATCAGTTGATGGAAACAGAGAAATTATATTAAAGGGCATCAGTAGTAGTCACTTGACTTGTCAATCACTTGACAATTTTACATTTACTCAAGTTACCTTGAAGTTGTTGGGAGCAACCTTGTGCTTGCTGCCATGGGTTACAATGTCTCAATGGGTTACAATGGTCGGAATGTCTCCTTCATAGCGAGCAACATTACTCTCCACTTTCCTCCAGCTGGAATCAACTTACCATCAGACAAAGCACAAAGGCATACAGTCAGATGCTGGACAGGAAGTGAAATTAGCAGGACGCATCGACTGAGGAATAATTTTATATTTAAATAAACAGACTTACATATGTGCCTAGAGGTTTCCATCATTAAATATATCCTTACACTAAATTACTAATTAAAAGTACTTTTCAAACATTGCAAGAATTTCCCTTTTTGCCACAGATTCCAAGGCTTGCAAGGATGGACAAGAGGTTTAGCATTTAAAATGTTGTTGACAGGTTATGGCAGATGAGGACAGATCACTGTTTAGCCTGTCATTAAAATGATTGAGGGCATTTTGAGAAAGAGACACTTGTCTAAACAGCATGTTCAAGAACTTGATCAGTGGACAGTGGATAGTTACTGCTGTTTGCCAGATCCAGGCAGGGTTTTTGAGGATGGGGTGACCCTTGCCTTCTAATATAACAGGAACATGACCAGGTGATATGGAAAGAGTGATCATTGTGATAAGGTCATGCAAGATATCCTGGAGCATTATGGAAACGATTTGGGCCAATAGTGGCAGGGTTATAGGATGAGAGTAGTCAAAGAGGATGGAGTAGGTGGTCGAGTGATGGAATAAATACTGTTGAGGAAGCAAGGATCATGTCACGTCACATAAGAATTTATACAAAACAGCAAAGAAAAGTATATATAGCCATCTCTAATGGTAAAGTAAAGGAGTCTTGATCTAAAAAGTATAATAGGGTATGGACAAACCAAGAAAGGGCAGATACAGTGGGGGTTTCTGCAGGTAGAAGTGAAATTAACTGTTGATTTTAGGCCAGATAGGAAGGGTGAAGTAATGATCAGGTGTATGCAATGTGATAGTGAGATCTGTGGCTGAGGAAGGGTGGTTAAAAAACCCAAGGCCAAATTCCCCATTTTCTGTGCGGGAGGCCAGCTGTTTAATGATGGTGTTAGGAGGAAAGAGGATTGGAGCTTATTAGAAAAGAGGTTAAAGATGTATTATGCTGAGCAAGAATGTGCTGGATCTACTGGGCACTTCAAATTTGGATTTGTGGCTCTAACTGTTGCAGGAGAGGCTTTTAACCAACTACAAACACACATTGAAAAAATATTGAAGAAAACACATTTAATACATCTTGCTAAGCCCTGCCCACAATTCATACCTTAAGGGAGACCGAAATGACTCTTGATTAGGTCACCAATTACTTGAGACCTCCCTCAGTCAGACTACAGAACAGTAATACTAGGAACACATTCAATCAAGTGTGTAAAAAAAAAAAAAAAAAAATACATAAAAGGCACACTTCAGAATAATGAAAATAGTAGTTGATTTTCTTAAATTAATTATTAAATTAATATTTAAAGTTATAAATTTACTTGTAGCCTCTCTATTTTTGTGACTTCTTTTGCAAAACTGACCACAGTCCCAGCCACTTAAAAGATTATCTATCTATCTATCTATCTATCTATCTATCTATCTATCTATCTATCTATCTATTTCTTATCAGGAGAATGCAGCATTCAGCTAAAAAATACATATAGTTAGCTTCACATAATCACTTGTAGGAATTGAGCTCAAAGTTAATTTAGTACTGAAGATAGTCCTACCTCAGTATAGGACATAAAAATTATTTATTAAGCTTCCTATTCTTACTTTTGGCATGGAGCAGGACTGAGCTGAGGAAAGCGTGTGACCTCAGCACAGAGAGCTGTAAATTAGTCTGCATGTTATAGTGGGTGTTGTAGTTTTTACAGGTTTTTGTAGTTTGTTGAAAAAGTGAAATTGTGAAATCTTCAGTATTTGTGTAAAAGCTTTATTCACACAGACAAAACTTATATATATATATGTGACTCTGCTGCATGATGTTATCCTAATATGACTCTTCCAATCACAATTGTTTAAAGCGCCTTTAATGGAGCTGTCATAATCTGATCAAAGTTATTTCAAAAAGAATGTGAAACTGTCTTGGTCTGAGAGAATTTACAAGAAAAATAGCTTGCAGGCACATGTCTCCATACTAGGTCAGGATTTATACTAGGCCTAAGAAAAACTGGCATTTCCTTGCTAAACTAGAATATGTGTTCGATCTGATATGCATTTCCCATCTGGATCTGTTGCTCTAAATAGTGAGAGTACATTTTCTGAGTGGTGCTTCCTGTGGCCCAACTCAGATTTAGGACATGGTTTAACACCCTCACAATGATCCTGAGTGACTGATTGGTTGCCTGAGGAGAATAAGCCTACCCCATTTTAGCATGTTGCTAGCATGATGTTAACATAATTAGCATGTTGCTAGCATGATGCTAACATAATTAGCATGTTGCTAACATGATGCTAACTGTATTAGCCTGTTGCTAGCATGATGCTAACTGTATTAGCATGTTGCTGGCAACATCATTAGCATGATGCTAGCACAATGCTAACAAGATTATCATGTTTCTAGCATGATGCTAACATGATTAGTGTAATGTATTTGAGTTTGATGTTATTTCACTGGCGGGCCACAAGGGGGGATATACCACGCTGTGTATTGTATGTGTATTCCTTGCTAAACTAGAATATGTGTTCGATCTGATATGCATTTCCCATCTGTCTCTTACCAGTCAGGACCAGTGTTGTATACGGTCCAAGAGGACAGTGCACAAAACTGGAAAAGACATGCAGATCAAATGTTACTTGGTCATCCGGAAATCACAAAAGCCACTAAAACATTGCCAGCTGAAAACAGTGTGGCACAAACATTAGATGATAGTGAACAAGAACTGCCTTTGATATCGAATGACACTGTATCTAATGCACAAGACAAACATGTAAATGAACTTGTTGCCCCCGCCATGGCTATTTCCCAAAATGAGAGGCGATTCCCTGTGAGGAATCGTAAACCACCTAACAGATTAGATCTGTAGTTTTTGTCTGTATCTGCACTGCATAATATGTTTAATGTGTGTATACTAAAGAACTTAATGGTTGGTCAAGTGAGCTGTTTTATATTGGTCAAGGTTGTTTTTTTTTGTTTTTTTTATTGATAATCACCTCACAGTTACTGAGTTCCATTGATGTTCTACTGTTTAAAGTATGAAAAAGAACATGGGAAGTGGGGAGGAGATGTAATTTATTTGAGTTTGATGTTATTTCAATGGCGGGCCACAAGGGGGCAATACGGTACACAAGGGGGCTGTGTATGGTATGTGTTGTGTGCACTAAAAGGAGTAAAAGAAGAATACAGTGATTCCAGGTCTCCAGTTCTTTATTTCACATTGTTCCGCAAGGCAAAGGATATAATAAATGTTAGTTGTGCATATTGATGCAAATATAACAATTAGCATTTATCTAGCAACATCATTAGCATGATGCAACGATAAATGTCTTGCCTATTTTGTTGCTAGTGAGTGGCCTGGCACCTGCTCATAAAGAAATCAAAGGCTTCTATCTACTATAAATTATATAGATCAACCCCTATGTCTCTGTTGGCTGGTTTAACAAAACATAAAAAAGAATCTTGAACCAACTGGTACATCATTTCACACACACTTACTGCATTTACCTTGTAGCAGTCAGCTAAGATGAAAAAAGGTTCTTCAGTCTTGTCCTGCAGTGCTGTTATCTCCTGACTTTGACCTTTTATACTTTGGGCCCTACAAAAGTTTGTCCCCTCACCTGTCAATCAAACATATCCAGTCTTTGTCTAGATTTTAACTTTAAATACTCACCTTCCCAAGGATTCTGTATGTTTCGAACTCACCTATTTTGTTTTTAATCTCTTTCTCCCTCTTTTTCACTTGCTGTCAATACTAGTTTCAACCTACTGTATTTCCTTCTCATGTGCATTCTAATGCATGGCCACCAAATAGCACAATTTAACATGTACTCAGGTCATCCATTGGATGTGACCAACTTATGTAGTTATGGGCCTTTTTTGTGCTGTGTTGGTGAATTTGACACATTTACTACGCACCCATTACTTGGTGCAAGTGTGTGCATGGTTTCAATAATTTGTGAAACTGAGAAGAGTGGTAAAAAGGCTGACAAACAAAGCAACATAGAAAGTTGAGTCAAGGTTCTTTAAGAAACAGAGCAGTTTAATGATTTTTATGCTTATGCATGTATGTATGTATATCTGTGTTTACGTATGTATATGTGCATGTATGCTTTTATGTATTTATGTATGTATGCATATCTTTGTTTATGTACGTGTGTGCATGTGTGCTTTTACGTACGTATGTTTGTATGTATGTATGTGTGCATGTTTGTATGTATGCATGTATGTGTGTATGTATTTATGTATTTATGTATGTGTAAAGATTATGTGTTTTTGTGATTCTACCAAATATTTGGCATTGTCAGATTGACATTATATCTAGCAAAATGATGTTGAAGGGACACCACTGGGGGCAATGATAATCTCAATGTCATAATGACAATGTGGGAATGAAGGGCAGGAAACAGGGCTGGTGAGTAATAACTTTTATTTCGAGCGTGAATTCAGTGCATAAATAGACATTGTATGTACAGAGTATGGACTCTCTCTCTCTCTCTCTCTCTCTCTCTCTCTCTCTCTCTCTCTCTCTCCACACCCATATGATGTAGGTCAAACACACTTCTCTATCATAAACAGACAATTGAAAACAAGAATAAGACAGAACTGAAATGAGATTGGTGTTTAAAACTGTAGTTACTCATAACTGCCCCTTGTGTTGGAGCATCAGTTTTGCAGTAACAGACATTTTAACACCCACACTGCCTGTTAAAATAAATGCTGAAGAGAAAAGGAGAACATCTCATTATACACATATTATGAATTAATTATATGTATTTTACAGTTAAATGTGAGAAACATTGTGCTGTATCTTAACATTTATGGGTACTCTTTTTCTTCCACCAGAAGTCACTGATATAAAGTTAATACAAGTTAAAACAATACACTGTAGTAAAGAGTGAGGATTAAAATGGTTGCTGCTCATGATGTACATTATGTGATTATGATGCTTGCTGCTGAAAAGCTGTTTAATGTTTAGCCTGTTGAATTAAATGACTTGTTCCAGATGTTCCAGATGTTTACATTACACCTGTGTACTGAGTGTGTTTGTCATACAACAGTTTGATGTAATGTATTTTTGCATAAAACATGCATGATACAAGCATGCAACACATGCTACCCAGAAATTAGGCAAAAATAGCTCTAGTTTCTACTAACCAGCAGCACGTCTTAACCACACATTGCTCCTCTAAAGTGTTTCAGTTTATGCAGTTTTCTTTGTTGGACTTGACAGTCAAGTTGAAAGGGTAAGAAAATATAACTTATTATATATAGTGTTAATCTACTCTTTCATTACTAAATTCACACATTAATCTATTAAAATTCTTGAACATAAGGAGGATCACAGTATTTTCTTTTACTTATTTTAGTAAAGTCAGCAACTTTTACTGATGGCTTATGAGTGCTGGGAAATTATGATGATTATTGGTGATATCAATATCATGATACATTATGCTTGAGATTGGGGAATTGTTTGTGTTTTATAAAAAAGTACTCAGATTTAGATTTGTGTTTTATACAAAAGTCTGATTTGGAGCGAAAAAGGTTATATGTTAATCTTTAAATCAGAATTAGTAAATCAGAAGCTACTCTCTGCATCATTATGGGTTCAATAACTTGTTAAAGCTGAACTATATCATTCACTAAAGTAATTACCCAATGAAATGTTCTTACCTATTTGATTAGTTAAATCCAGGTGGTGCCTTTTTTCATGAGCAGTGTATTGTTGCACTCATCTTTTAGATGCACACATGAACAATTATGAAACAGTCAGTGATAATAAAAATGTCCACACCATTACTGGCTTTCCAGTTGCAGCAACAGTCATACAATTATTTACTTGTTGATGTTATTTTATGTGTTGACATTGAGTGAATTCTTGTAAATGACTGGGGTTTGGCATGGACAAAGCACCATATGAAGGATTTATTACTATCCACAGTGTACAATTGTGTAAAAACATGTAAATGAACACAGTTGTTATAGTGTTCTGGTGGTTCTTACACATTAAAAAAGATAAATGAGAACGTGAGTAAAATACTCAACTTGTTGGTCATTGGAGTCATGGCGCTGTAGTGAGGTAGTGTGGAGCTTATTCGATATGTGATTGGGCATTAAGGTAAACAATTTAATAGCTTGTGGGTGTTTTGTGATTTTTTCCCCCCATTTTTACATGATGGCCTTTTTACAGTGAAGTTCAAAATGGCATCCCAGCTTTTTTTGACCATTCTTCTCATGATTACTGGTGAGTTAACATTTACATGAGCAAAGCTACACACAAAATAACATTATACAATGGAACCTTGGATTGCGAGCACAATTTGTTTTGGAAGTGTGCTTGTATATCAAAACACTGTATATCAAAGAAAATTTTCTCATGTGAAATAATGGAAACTTAGATGATTTGTTCCATAACCCAAAAATATTAATATAAAAATAATTTATATTTAACTTTAACTTTAACACACACATCACACCAGTTTACAGATAGAGACTCTCACTCACACAAGCGAGTGCACACATTGACACACACACAAAATAAAAATTGCTATACATGCACACGTGGTCACACTGTTATAGTAAACAGTACATGTGCGTCAATGTTGACTATATGAGTGATGCACGCACTGAGATCGAGGATGGGAGACGATTACCCACAATACTGCTCATATATCAAGACTGCGAATTACCGAGTTTGAGAAATTTATCTCAAGTTTTAGCTCGTCTTGTGAAACATTCGCAGACCATGGTACTGGTCTGAGTGTTTTTCGAAGTTCCAGTGTATATTTAACCAAAGATATATTTTAAGGCTTTATGCAATTATCCCATTTTACTTTAACCTAAATTTTAAACTTTTAAGTTAATCACAATCTTTATTCAATCTTTTCCTATTAAAATCTCATTTAATGTTATTACACACCCACCACACACACGCACACACGCACACACGCACACACGCACACATTGTTTTTATTAGAATCACAGGTCAGGGTTTCATGTACCTTGAACATCTATATCTTGCACATTACACATCAAAAGAAATAATTCCAATTATACAGTTAATGCTGGGTGGTGATACTGCATGGAAGGAAACAGTTGTTACTGGTGTTTGTATGCCTGCTAGTAGTGATTCAATGAATACAATAACATGAGGTACAAAAAATAAAATAAAAAATGCACAAAAAAGCTTTATGTTCAGTGTTTGGAGAATATTTCTTCTTTCTGCCATTTTGTCCTCTGCTACAGAAACTCTTAAGCTCTTAAAAGTGCTCCTCTCTACTCTTGACAATTTTCTACCTTATGGGCTGTTTTATCTGAGCTAAGATGCTTCATGATTCATTTTTATATTTATTAAGATTTAATTCTAAATTTTAACTTCTGTAGGTTAACTCATTATTTAATGACCTCTAATAACCTCTTCCACGTGTCATGTTTCAGGAGCTCTTGGGAATACATGGAGTGTGACATACAAGCAGAAAAATCTCTGTTCTTTAAAAGGATCTACAGTGTTTATGAACATCACATATACACACCCAGCAGATCTTACAGTGGTGAAGACATTTTGGTTAATAGACCCAGTTTTTCGTAAGGAGACTGATCTGCGTAATGAAATAGGTTACTCAGGCAGAGTGGATTATTTTGGAGATGAACAGAGACACTCTTTCCTCAGACTAAGTGATGTGAAGAAAACAGATGAACACAGGTACTGCTTCAGAATCATTACAAATAAAGAAAAAGCACATTGGCTGGGTGAACCTGGAGTTACACTGACTGTAACAGGTGAATAAAAAATAAATGAATCATATTTTCAATGCATATCACTCAGATCATTAACTTGCTATAGAACGGAGGTGTCAAGGAAGGGTCAACCCAAGAGAAGCCACACCTCATAGTTTATTAAATGCCTATTTCTAATTAACCTAAGCTAATTAAACAGGTGAAATTCAGGTGTGGCTCTTGCTTAGATGGAATCATTCACCCTTACCAGATATTTACGGAAAAAGAAATTGATGCCACAGTTACAGAGACTACCACAGTTGATACCACAGTTTCAGAGACTACTTGCAGAATTTATCAGATAACCATGTATCTTGAGCCATTTTTTGCAACATACAGTGCTGTGAATAAGTATTTGCCCCTCCTGATTTATTTCTTTTTCCTGAAGGAATTAAACCTGAGGGAGAGTGTCATGTCCATCACGTCATGTCTTTAAGCTCAAGACAATGATCTGAAACATACCAGCAAGTCCACCTCTGAATGTCTCAAAAAAAAAAAAGAAAGAAAGAAAGAAAGAAAGAAAAAAACATCAAGTTGAAATTCTTAAACAAGCCGTTTATGCTCGAAAACCCTCCAATATAGAAAGGGGGCAAATATTTTTTATGGCACTGTATATGAAAACAGAAAATATTCTTTACAATTTTTTCTGCAGATAAGTGCACATACTGCCTAAACCCCCTAGAGAAAAATAACACCCACTATTTGAGAATGTTCTTCATTGATTACAGCACAGCAGCTCAGAGAAGTGTACTCAGCCCCGCCCCCCTCCCCCCGTTCTTGCATTACTGTGCAACCCTAATTTCTTGATTTTATTGATGTTCTCCAGTCCTTCTGTGTGGTGGGATGCAGTTTTTTTTTTTTATTTTACAACAACTTTCTTTAATCCATGCCAGGTCAGCAAGACAGTACACTACCAATTATTTCACTTCCACACAACATTCTCACTCTTCGTCTGCACGTTGCTTCCACCCTCTCTTCCTCTCTCTGAGTTGCACTTATACTGCAAAGCATAAATTATGTAACAGTAAATGCCTCATCCTGGTGCCCCGCTTGTGGTTGGAGACCTTGTCACATGGATGTCCCATGTGTCTCTTTGGGATGCGTCCGATGTCTGGGAACAGTTTCACTCCACTATGAAGACGGTTCTAGCAACGATGTTGATAGCTTTTTCCTCTGTGGACTTGGCTACAGTCACTCGATAGTTCAGGACTGGAATTTCCTACAAGTCTACCTTAGCCTCTAGTAACTACCTGGACTCCATATTAACATCAATTAACATCTGTTAACAACTATTATACTCAACTGCCTGTCACCTAACACACAGTATGAATGCAGATCAGTTCCTGCTTCCTGTTTCACCCAAATGAGGATGGGTTCCCTGTTGAGTCCGGTTCCTCTCAAGGAACTTCTTTTGTTTGTGTAAAGCTGCTTTACGACGATGACAATTGTTAAAAACCGCTATACAAATAAAATTTAATTTAATGTAATTTCATTAAATGTATTTAAAGTAACCATAAATAATATGTACAGTAATAAGATCACAATATCACTGTAGGTACTGTACTAGTTATTGTCCAGGTCCTTGCTATTAGTTGAAATTTACTCATTTCAATATGCTACTGATAAAATAATGTTCACTGTAATGTGGTAATTCAAACACAGTGTACTGTAGTTTTCTTTTCTTTTCTTTTCTTTTTTTTTAACTCAATGTCAGATTAAAATATCATGTATATAAAAAGAGAACACTTCAGCCCTATCAACAATAGTCATGGTGTGCACATCTGTCACCAGAGTGGTCAGGAGAGCAGTGCCTGTCTGGGCTATTGTCCAAAATGACTGCTGGCAAAATGATTGTCAGGTTGATGATGTGGAGAAGATGGATGGTGAAGGTGGAATGGAGGTGTTCACTGTGTGACCTGCTGGATCTGTGTCAACTGGGTGTAGATGAAAGAAATAGAAAAGAAATTCTGTTGATTTGTATTATTTTCCTGTTAGACTTATATGGAAAAAAAAAATGAAGTAATTTTCCAAGGTCATTCTCACCGTTTTTTTTTTGTTTGTTTGTTTGTTTGTTTGTTTGTTTGTTTACTGAACTGCTGAAGAAAGAGTCAAGAACTTTCTCCATTAGAAAGTTAGTTAATGATGACCTGACTTGATCCTGCCTGGATGCATGCATTTCACTTGTTCTGTCTTCTGCTTCATTGTTATTTTGTACAAATATATTTTATATTGTATTATATTATATACGTTTTTGCTCTGTTTGTGTGAGGAGAAAGAACATGTGAATAATGGATGTGAAAGTTGGTGCTTCTGCTGCCTGTATGGTCTGTTACATAACCCAATTACTTTGCACTTGCCAAAATACTTTTATTGTACATAAATAAACATCATTTGAGAAATGCGCTGGTAGATTATTGACTATAGCAATAATATTAAATATTGATTCTAATATGCTTATCTGTGTTTAAGATCTTCAGGTGATCGCTCCTGCAGAACTGACGGAGGGACAATCAGCGGTTCTGACCTGTAAAACCACCTGCAGTCTGACTGATCCAACATTCATCTGGTACAAAAACAGCCGTGATTTGACCACAAACACCATCAAGAGCAATGAAGTCCACCTGCAGCCGGTCAGCAGTGAGGATGCAGGCAGTTATAGCTGTGCTGTAAGAGGATATGAACATCTCCCCTCTCCTGCTCAAACACTCAGAGTCAAATGTGAGCTTTACTTTCCTTCACCTTATATATTGTATAACTTAATCATGAATCACTTAATGTTTATTAAATGTAAAGAACATAAAGGCCTTTCATCTGGAGATCGCAAGTTCGATTCCCTGGTGATGCTGTAACCTCTTGCAGCCAGGCGGTCTAGAGAGATCTGATTGGCCGAGTTCTCTCAGAGGGGAGGGATGAGAGATATTTAGTGCCCCCACATTAATCACAGCTCTACAGCCAATCAGAGGCATCTGTGAGCTCACTCAAGCGGAAGGAACGGATAGCGCTGTCCTCTGAGTGTGTTATGCCTAACAGTGCATGAGTGAGCAGTTCGAAAAGTTGTGGTCGGCTGGTGTCACGTGGTTCTGCGGAACCTCATGACAGTCTTTGGCCTTCCCAACTGAGTGGTGGTAGTAGTAGCTTAATGTGGGAGCGCCCCTAGTAACGGGGAGGAATTGGATACCACTAAATTAGGGAGAAAAAAGTAAAGAACACAAGAAAACTATTGCCTATGACCATAACCTGCTTTCCCCACTCTTATCATGGAACTTTTTAGATGCTCCAAAGAAGGTCTCAGTGTTCATCAACTCCTCTGGTGAGATAGTGGAGGGCAGTTCATTAACTTTGACCTGCAGCAGTGATGCTAACCCACCTGTGGAGATTTACACCTGGTTTAAAGAGCACACATCATTACAGGAGGGGAAAATATACACCATTCATGAAATCAGATCAGAGGACAGTGCAATGTATCACTGCACATCTAGAAATTCTATTGGGGAGACAAATTCACCTCGTCTACTGCTTAATGTTTTATGTAAGATAAGAACACTTCATCATATCAATCCTTGATAATTTTTGGGTTTTTCATAATGTCATTTATAATTTATTTTGCATTAGATGCTCCAAAGAATGTCTCAGTGTCCATTAGTCCCTCTGGTGAGATAGTGGAGGGCAGTTCAGTAACTTTGACCTGCAGCAGTGATGCTAACCCTGTGGAGATCTACACCTGGTTTAAAAATCACACATCATTGCAGGAGGGGAAAATATACACCATTCGTGAAATCAGATCAGAGGACAGTGGAATGTATCACTGCACATCTAGCAATTCTATTGGGGAGACAAATTCACCTCGTCTACTGCTCAATGTTTTATGTAAGATAGGAACACTTCATCATATGAACTCTGTATAATTTGGGGTTGTTCATAATGTCATTTTTAATTCATTTTGCATTAGATGCTCCAAAGAATGTCTCAGTGTCCATTAGTCCCTCTGGTGAGATAGTGGAGGGCAGTCCAGTAAATTTGACCTGCAGCAGTGATGCTAACCCACCTGTGGAGATCTACACCTGGTTTAAGGAGAATGAATCCTCAGCTGTAGGATCTGGACAGAGTTACAGAGCTCTACAGAGTGGACAGTACTACTGCGAGGCTCAGAATAAACACGGCTCTGAGAGATCAGCTGCAGTGTCCATCACTATAAATGGTGAGAGCAATAATTATTCATTACTGTTTGATCGGTGGTCCATTATACAAGGGGTATTCAAGTCACATCATGTCTTTTGATTGTTCAGAAAAACAGCACACAGTTATGAGACTAAAAACTACCTATATTTCTCTATATAATCCTCTATTATACTAATGAACTTATCTCAGCATTTTACTAGTGCTTGAATACCATCAAGGTAGAAAGTTTTCTTAATACTCTGGAGCCATGATCGAACTGCATGCACTGCCTGCTTCACGTTTGAAACCTTGAACCATGGTTTAAACGAGGTGTCCGAGAAGTATGAATGTGCAAGTGGTGTTGGTGAAAGATTGTGTCTCTTCCACAGGTTGATGACAGATTATCCATCAATTTACAATAATCAGGTGTTCAACGCACTGAATGTTTCCCGGGAATAACTGCAATGGGCTTTGAGCTACCTTGGCCAAGATTCACAGATGTACCTCCTTCTTTAAAACAATTGGACCATTCAAATATTTTGCATTCTGTAAATGTTAATTGCTTCTACGCCTTCATTCACTAAGACTCCCAGTTTGACTTGAAAGGTCTTCTTATATCACACAAAAGTTCATAACTTTTAAAAATCATCATCTGTGTGTTGTGTTTCTGTGGTATCAGGTGGTTCTGTGATTGTG
This sequence comes from Clarias macrocephalus, assembly GCA_011419295.1. Lineage (NCBI taxonomy): Eukaryota > Metazoa > Chordata > Actinopteri > Siluriformes > Clariidae > Clarias > Clarias macrocephalus. The sequence continues at coordinate 20,252 of JAAGKR010005258.1, read as the reverse complement.
TTTGTGTGTGTTGGAATTGGACTTTTTGGACTTTCAGCTCTTCTATCTGCACTCTTTTGGCTAAGGTGAGAATATTTGTGCTGGTAAATTAATTACTAATTACTCTAAAGATAATTATGATTAATAAATATTTGACTTTGTGTAAGCAGATGCAACAGACAGAAGAAAATGGTAGATGAAGTTTATCAGGTCAGTTATTAGGGAAATGTCCATCAGGTGTGTGCTTTGCTCATAAAAAAAAAATAATAATAATAATAAATAAATAAATAAAAAACCTCTTACAGTGAAGATCTTCAGCAGATCCCATTCATGTTCTCCACCTCTTTTCTCTGCAGAACATTGAGATCAATGCTAAAGACAGGCTTACAGGCCAAACACCTGATTATGTATATCAGAAACCTGAAGTAAGTGTGTTTCAAGAAAAATACCATTCACTGTAGCATGTTTAATGATGATGGTTATTATTATTTTTTTTTACTGTTGGTAATGTTACTTTGAAATTACACACCTAAATGGTTAAATTCAACATGTCTTTTATTACAGACTCGTCATCCCAGTCCTCCTGACAGCCCGACATCCTCTGTCTACCAGAACATCACAGTAAGTTTTAGCTTCTAAACCCAAAACCACAATCAGGTCAGACTAATGTAATATTACTTTTTTATTTGAAGATGGGATACACAGTTGTAACTCTGACATTAATGTGTTATATTTATATACTAATCAGTAATATTAATAAAAGTAAAAAAAAAAAAAAAAGTCATGATAATTTTTGCAAATTAATTTTACTAGCTCAATCTCTGTAAATCTGCAGTATGTAACTTTTTTACTTCATGAAAATTCCCCAAAACATATCTAAATTCTTAATATGGTGAAAACTGCTTGAAGGTTCATGATCAGAGATCATGTAAATTGGTGAAATTAAATAATGAAAAAAAATAAAAGTAGAAAAACAGTACAACTCATGGCATTTAATAATGAATGTTAGAGCATTTCTACACACACACACAATCAAAAAGAACTCAGGGGATTGGGGCTAAGGATGTTTAGCCTTAAAAAAAAGCTAGTGATGCTAAGTGGCTCTCAGTGAGGCTAACAGAAAAAAAAAAGTCTTACATTTTTTAGGAAGCACAAAGAACGGACTGTGGAGCAATGGAAAAAGTCATATTTGATGAGTCCATATTTACCCTGTTCCAGAGTTATTAATTCATCGGGTAATAGAAGAGGCAGATGATGTGATGTAACCATTATGCCTAGTGCCCACTGTAGGGTCAGTATTATGTAGTAGGGTTGCTTTCATTGGTCAGGTCTAGGTACAGCAACATTATCTGCCCAAAAATCAGCTGACTACCTAAACATACTGAAGTTTTTTTTTTTTTTCCATCAATAGATTTTTTTTCTTTCCTGATAGCACAGGCATATTTCAAGATGATGCCAGGATTCATCAGGCTCAAACTGTGATAGAGTGGTTCAAGGAATGACACCATTGGCAAATACATGCCATAATCAATGCAAAATGTGGTTCAACTAAATATTAGATTGTGTCACTAGTCAGTGTGTACATCATTAGTCTGTTCTCATAAAGTAAGGGTAGGACTCAAATGATCAGTTTAAGGATGTATTCAGCAAGACTAACACCAGCGGTCTACAGAACATATGACTGTGCAATAGAACTCTTTGAGGGAGTCACACCCCCGCAAAGCAGAATACACACCCTGACAAAAGTCTTGTCGCCTATCTAAGTTGTAGGAAGAATAAATAATAACTTGACTTCTATTTTATCATTTGGAATCAGAAGTGGCTTACTGTATATGAAAGGCAAAGCCTCTAGATTACGCTTATTTTACAAAAATAAAATCTCATCATGCCGTGATTTTTGGTTATTTAATTAGGACAGAAAGGTCAGACCTTGCATAGACAAAAGTCTTGTCACTTAACATAAATAATGTACAGTAAAGGAACGCCGTCCTGCTGAAGAATTTGCCCTCTCCTGTAGTTTGGAATGTAATAGGCAGCAAGAATGTCTTGATACCTCAGGCTGTTGATGTTGTAGCAGATCTCTAAAACTTGGGTTCATGTGAGTTCCAATAGGTTTTCTGCAGTATTTGAAATGATTGGGATGAAGTTCAATAGATTATTCATGAGAAAAGTCAGCCTTTTGCCACTTTTCCACAGTCCATCCTTCCTGCAAGCTGTGGGCCTTGGCAAATGCAACACGATTTTTAGTTGTCTTCTGTTTAATGCTGGTTTCTGAGCACTAATTCATCTATTGACACCACTGCTCGAGAGAATTTATCAAACTGTTCTTTGTACATACAAAGGTTCCTGGTGACCAGTTGTTATGTAGATCTGCTGCAGTTAAAAAGGGCTTGCCCTAGACTGTTGAACCAACAAACAGTCCTCTCGAACAGTTGTCTTACCTGGGGCTGACCTGGGTCTGTCATGAACTTCATCAGTTCCTTCAAATCTTTTTCTTCTCCTCGCCACTTGACATTTTGATACATTAAAGATGTCTGCCACCTCAGCAGGAGACATGGTCTTCAGATTCTTGATGATCAGCACCGTGGTCTGTGGTTGAATCTTTGGCATGCTCTCAGATCAGGATGCATTTAATATAAAGGTTGTGTGCGCTGGGGTTCTTCTTGTACACACCTGCCAGTGTGTTAATTACAGTATTTGTCACAGGTGACACTGTAATCTGTGATTGGTTGAATTCTTTAAAGATGTGACAAGACTTTTGTCTAAGTGAAGTCTGGCCTTTCTGTCCTAATTAAATAATTAAAAATCATGGCATGATGATATTTTATTTTGCTAAAATAAGCACAATCTAGAGACCTTTGCCTTTCATATCTGATTCCAAACTAGAAGTCAAGTTATTATTTGTTGTTCCTACAACTTGGATAGGGAACAAGACTTTTGTCAGGGTATGTATATCCCTTATCTCAATAAAGATTTTACATGACTTGTCTCAGTCAGTTTCTTCTTTGTGATAAGAAAAAGGGGCAGACTCAGACCAGGTGTAGATTATTATAAATTTAACAGTCTTCTGCTGTTGGTGCCCACAGCCTTGGAACATCTCTGGATCTTCACAAAATTGTATCTATGCAATGCATATAATCTGATAAGATTTAGAAGAGATGCTGAATGGAAGTAAGCTTTTAGCATCAACTCAGGACACTATGAAAATTGGAGATGCTATATGGATTATCTTTGGCACCTGACACCTGTCCTTACCTTCAGTGTTCTGTAAATGACATTTTAAGAGAAATGTTGGGGAAATTTGTGATTGAGTATATCGATGAAATTTTATTGAAGTGCTTGATCTCACAACACACATTCAATGGGTCGGAAGAGTTTTACCTTGTTGGAGAGACAATCAGCTCTATGTAAAGCAAAAGAAATGTGAATTTCATAACTGGGTATGAAATTATGGGGTACATTATAGCTCCATTGCTGAAAAGGAATGTCCTCCAACAGGAATGATTAAAGAACCCCAATACTTTCCAGGATTTGCAAACTTCTATTTGCGTTTCGTCAGAGAATTCAGCTGTGTTGCGGCCCAATTTTATTGCATTTTGTCGTTTTCCTACCTGAAGGCACCCAATTCAGTTCATGACATAGCTAGAGTATGAACAATTTCCCTGTCAACTCAGATTAGCCCCATTTTCAAAGAATACTAGGTCATAAGTGTCCACTGTCCCCATGGTATTTCAACATTACTGACTCTCCAGCAGTCAATGAGTGATTCTTGAAAAGCAAACAAGTGTGGGAACAGGCCCATCAACAGTTAGAAAAGCAACTAGGGATAGTAAGAGGTTTGCTAAATGAAGACATGGAAACATTAGATACCTGTTGATCAAGGCTGGCTCTTGAGTAGGAATATAAAAATATCTGATTGATGGAGAAAACTCTACCACTAATATCAACCTATACAAGGTTTTGCAGCAAGTAAATTATGAAACATAAAAACTTGACCCAGACAGTGTCAACTAGCACCAGCATTCCACATATCTCAGCTCAAGCCAGCCAGGGACAATCCACTAAATACTAGAGCACCTCCCAACACCTCTATTGAACCACTGGATAGATGGACAGGTGACATATCGAATAAGAACCATTTTAAGTTGTTTTGTAGAACATTTTAAGTTTATGTAGAAGGAGGAAACTGGGAAAATCAAAGAGTTTTAAGGTGGGAGGAAGTTAAGAATCAGAGAAAAGAAGTAAGGGTATATACGTGGACCAGCTGGCATGTGAACACTTGGTTGGCGAGTTATAATGGCGGGCAGAGTAGACTCGCATGGGCAGTAGCTCCTGCAGGCTCCTTAACGTGGCTCTTACACCTTATTGGTTGCGGCTGCAGACGGGAGTCTAACGCAGTTTCAGCCAGTGTCAGCTGTTGCTCCTCCATTAATCACAGCTGCAATCCAAGCTGGAGAAGAACATTGAATGTAGTGGCCTTTTCCTCTCGATCATTTGGTGGCTGTCATGCAGCAATCAAATAATGGTGCACCCCCCGCCCCTTTGAAGTCTCTGGTGCAAATGGCATTGCTTGCTTGCATGGCACTCTTTAGTTTAATGTCCAAAATGCATTTTTCTCTCTCCTAAAACTCTGGATCTTGAGCTGAGCTCAACTCTTCACTTTTATAGAGCAAAGCCAGCATGAGATCAAGTAACAATTATTTTTCACCAGCCATGCCCGATCTAGTGGCCCCGCCCCTTCTCACACCTGCAGAAGGGGAGGCTATCTAACAATAAACCCATTAGGACTGTATGAGGGGTTGAAAAAAGATTTAGGCACACACCCATCACTGACCTACTGTATCAAGTAATATTGCTCCGGCAGGTAAATCTTCTGGGGCCTTTGTCAGGGATTATCCACAAACGGCAGGTGGAATTGTGCCACCTACAAACATGGTGGAGGAGAACTACAAATCTCAATCAGATTCTAAAGTTCTAAATTAAACTCCCGCAAGAAATCTTACAAATGGTATAAGCAGAACTGAAATTGAAAGAGACTGTCAATTTAGAGTATATAGTCCTGAGCTCACATTCACAAAGCTTCTTAGAATTCTCTCAGAAAGTTCCTATCTTTGCTTAAAAAGTCATAGCTGGGAGTCCTAGACTAAAAGTGATTTAGGAAACTTCTCAAAGCAACACTGTGTAAGGAAAGTACAAAAACCTTTATCTTATTGAGGAGGTGTGGTTGACCCCATTGCTAGATATGATGCAGGACTGTGTTTGGTTGATAAAAAACTAAATAAACAAATCTGTAAAAATCTTAAAATAGACTCTTTGTAAAAATAAAATCTATGATAATAGAATAGACAGTGAAATCTTAGTGTCTGTATATAAAGATATTTTTAAGACATGATTTAATTGTATAATCATGAATGCAGGCTACTTTATGCAAAGTTTCTGCTTTAGGCTAAATATCTTAAAGTTAGTTAAAACAGCCAAATGTTGAAAATGTGTCTTCTTTTAAAGTAATTCGTTTCCACACAGTAGTTACTATATTTAATTTCTTACATTTATTTACCATACTGATTTTATTACTTGTAATCCATTTCCAAATAGCTCAGCTTTTACCAATTTACATGATTGAAGTACAGTATATTTAAGTTGCACTTTTGGATGGGATGTAGCCAGTAATTCAAGAGAGATGGAATGAAGTACTATAAATCAACAAGAAAACCAAATTGGACAGAAGAGCAGTGTTTTTACATTTAGTGTTTGAAGAATATTCCTTCTTTCCACCATTTTGTCCTCTGCTATAGAAACTCTTAAGCCTCTTAAAAGTCATCTTTACCTTAGGATCTTTTTTTTTTTTTTTTTAGGTCTAAGATGTGTTGTAAATCATTTGTATCTTTACTAATATTTAACTGTAAGTTTAAGGGGTAATTCTACAAAAATGTCATAATTCTAAGATTTTTTTTTTTTTTTTAGAATTTCATTCAATAGGAGCAACTTTTAGGCTTAAGAAGCTTTGTGAATACGGGCCTTGATGTTTATCCAGAATGTTACCAAGGCTTATGTTGTGACTGACTTTCTGTGTCCCTGATCTTTCCTGCACTCTCCTGAACCTGATTTAACCTTTCCCAGTTTATGCTATTTGCAGATTATGCAAGCATGGCTTGTTCTTTCCAACAATGTACTCCGATTACCCGTGTTTGTTTTACATGCCTGATTAAGTGTTTAATACACATCTTTTACTGACGTGTTTCCTCGGCTCAAAACTTCATCTTGTCATCTATAATGAGGGGAGCCTCATTTCCTCTGCTCCCCTTTCACACCTCCAGTTATTACTGCAACCTCAACGACAGATGCCTCATGTTATATCAGTCAGGTGTTTTTGTTCACCAAGGCAGTTCCAAACTGTCTCAGTGATTAAATGAGCAGTCGATGGCACCATGCTAAGTTTTCATTTAAGTTCTGTAAGATAAGTTAAGGTCACATATACATCACTACACAGAAAATTATTTCTTTGCATGTTCCTGCTTTGGAGCTGGGGTAAGAGGGCACAGCCAGGGTTAAAGGCCTTGCTCAAGGGCCTACAATGACAACCTGGTGGAGCTGAGGCTTGGCCTGCCACCCTTCTGTCAGTTATCCAGACCTTTAACCCCTTGTGCTACAACTACCTCTAGTAGTCCATAGTACTGTGCGCACTTCTTCTTCTTCTTTTTTTGTACCGTTTCACCTCTTGCCGCCTTTTACAGAGCACTTCATCTCTTAACAGATCTCATCTGTAGTCAGTAGTGGTTCTGCTTTTATTTGCAGTAGCTCTTAAACTTGTCTCTTAAAAATGTCAGCATGGTGTCAGGTTGATCGTTAGATAGGGTGGCACAATCAGCTCCTTGCTGCTTACATCAGGAATTTCTTATTTAAAAGTGGTGCACATCATGCAGTCACTGACTGAATTGTACTCTAGTAGTGCACTAGTGATTTATCCGCATCCCCAAACCATGATGTGGATCACCACTAGAATACCATGTGCCATCCACTGGCAAAAATTTTACTGTTTCCTGATGCTTTGTTTCTCTTTTAACCAGAAATACGCATGACACAAACTTTTGAGCAGTGAAGTATATTTTTGTAATGTGACAGAGAAAATCCACTCCTCAAAATGTTTCTGTGCAAGTGGAAGGCACTCTATCTAATTTACAAAAAGTGCTGGCTATAAATGTGTTGTTGTCACCCTGTAGCTTAATTATGAAAAGTTCAATATTAAACTTTTAACACATATTTCTGATTGGTGTGTGTGTGTGTGTGTGTTTTTCAGACTTTGAGGAACATGATGATATAAATGAGTGCTGGAACAACTGATAAATAGAGAGAGCTCCTCTCTGAAGTGGAGAAACTGAGTCCTTCCTTTACACCAGCAATGCCAGCAAAGTATAGCCATTTATAGCAGCTTTAAGCATTTTATAGCATTATGTGTAGTACTTTATTCTACTGCCAGCAGCTTAGGACTATTCCAGTAACCTGTTGTATTAACACCTAATTGAGAGCCAATATTTAATAAGCATCTCAGATCAGGAAATCACTCCTTAGGGGTAAAAAATTTTAGAAGTAGGAGTAAGAGCAATAGTGAAAATAATAAAAAAAAATATCTAATCAGAAATAATCTCCACCAAAATTAATCATATGCTGTCCTCATAGGTGACAGGCTATTTAAAATTTATTGGTAACAGTAAAGATGCAGCTGTGAAAACTGATTGTTTTGATTTGGCACAAATAATAAATCAATTAATGCCACTGATAATTCATAGATTCATACATTTCCTCATTATGCGTGTCTATGTGCATAAAGCTTTCACACAAATAATTTCACCATTTTGCTTTTCCACAGTTTAAAACTTCAAAAACCTGCCAAAACTACAACACCCACTGTAATATTCAGCCTACTTTGCTGCTCTCAGTGTCCTAAATGGGATCAACACACGCTTTCCTTGGTGCAGTCCTACTCATTACTCAATATTAGTTTAGGAAGCTTTGTAGGACCAACCTTTGTGTCCTACTCTGAGCTAGGAATATTTTCAGTTTTAAATGAACTTTAAGCACATTCCTAGGAGTAATTTTTAAGATGCTCAGTAAACACAGGCCCAGCAAATAGTCTACAAATATTGTGCATTTAGTAAGAAATGAAACTGTGTGTGTGTGTGTGTGTGTGTGTGTGTGTGTGTGTGTGTGTGTGTGTGTGTGTGTGTGTGTGTGTGTGCTATTTTAGATAAATGCTTTATTATGATGTGGTGAGATAAACTGGAGAATCAAGTTGATGACCCTTGTATAATAGTGCCTTCACAAATATTTAATTATTCCTTGAAAACATATGTTTGATAGCAGGTAATTTTAATAATTAGTGATCCTGTTTATGATTTACTTTCTCCAAACTGTAAACTGTTGCAGTGTCAGTATAATATATTTAACCCTATTAGGGTAATTTCCGTATTTTTACTTTTAAGCTACAATATTGGTTATTATATAAGATGACTATACTTATATATATATATATATATACAGTATTCCCCACGACATTTTAAGCAATTCAAATGGTCCATCATGTTATATCATCATACTTATAATATAATTACAGTAAACAATAAATTAATATGGCATCTCATTAAATGGCTATGTTTCCACAAGAATCTCACAAAAAATACTTGAGATTGTGTTTTCTTTTCACAATTGCATAGGAGAGATTGTCTGGTAATAGCAGAAGCATGTTTGTGAGATACTACATGACTTAGTAATTTGATGAAATTTATTCATAATGTATAATGAAAATAATTCATACTTTTATAACCACAATCAGTTAACAATGTGCTTCATTAGGAGAGAAAAAAAAGTTTTGGTTGCATATCTTTTTTGCATAAAATTTGTTCCCATCTCTCTCTGCTTCCAGACTGTGAATATGCTGATTTGTCACAATCTGCCGCCATCTCCACGTCTAATTTGAAATATATGATATATGATTAGGAATTGCAATTATTCATTATATTCAGCGGGTAGAAATATTACCGTAAAAATCACCGATACGGTTATGTGATGCAACAGCCTGCAGAACTGTAGTGAAGTTTATCTGATTTGTATATTTCTTGTATGCAGTGGAGTACAAGTAAAAAGTATCCAATAAAAATACTTTGTATTCTTAAAATGCAGATATGTGAAATATGTACTTAAGCAAAGTAATGAATTAAATTTACTTAGGTATCTTCCACCTCTGCTGAACTGACATGACATAATCGGTGCATATGCAAGTGTGTATGTAAATGCACACACAATTCAATTTTATTTTATTTGTGTAGTGCTTTTAACAATGTCACATTGCAGCTTTACACAATCAGACTTTTCACTGATGCAAAAATATGTAAATGTGTATAAAACAAAATGATCAAATTGTCCCTAATAAGCAAGCTGAGGGTGATGATGGCAAGGAAAAACTCCCTGAGACAGCAATAGGAAGAAACCTTGAGAGGAACCAGACTCAATAAGGAAACCATCCTCATTTGGGTGATAACGAATAGCACAATGTTTAATAGGACAGAAATTTGTTCAAATTAGGATCACTTGATAATGCTTCATTGCACAGACGCACAGTTTGGATCTGTCCTGCTCATAATGCCATGCATCTAGTAAGACAAAGTTTTAATTGCTTTACGTAAGTGTACAACAACCTTATGAACATTCCTACAACCCTAAAAAAAAAGTCTTTTGAAATATGAGCCCGCTTCCGACAAAATCCCAACATAGTAATTATTTTTTATAATAGCAAAGTAGAAATATGTACAAATGTAAAAAAAATAAAATATGAACTGTATAAACTGTATAAAGTATATGGAATGTGCAATGTTTGCTATGTGTGAGCAGCAGTATGGCTGGACATGGAATGTGAAATAAAATAATGAGCATCAGTGGTATTGTCCATCGTTTAAGTGCAATAGTGCAACAGCAGTCCTCATTCATATGTAAACAGAACCAGAAATGTGCAACATATATGTTCTGTATACTGCAGTTCTGTGCAATGTGCAAACATTCAAATGTTCAAATGTTCAGTGTGGTTGTTTTTTCGTGTGCTCCAACACATATATGAAGAAAACATATGGTTCTGGTTGAGAGCCTTCCCCCTCACTCTCTTTGTGTTGGCCTTCAGAGAGCAGAAGTGCTTTCCTGACCACAACAGAGAGAACAGTCCATTGTTGGGGTGGCTGAGGTAATTCATCATCTTCCTGGCTTTGGTCCAGCACTGCTTGCTGTAGATTGGGTGCAGGTCAGGGAGCTTGGATGTGCTCAGCTGATCGCAACACCCTCTGAAGAGCTTGTCTGTCCTGTATGATGCTGTTCCAGAACCAGGTTATAATGATTCCTGTCAGGATGCTCTCTATGGTGCAAGAGTAAAGGGTCCTAAGCACCCGAGAGAGCAGTCTAAAATCTTACAAGCATCTGAGGTAGTAGAGACACTGCCGGGACTTTTTCACCACAGTGTTGATGTGACAGGACCACGACAGGTCCTGCGTGATGTGGGCACATCGAGATATCTGAAGCTGTCCACTCTCTCCACTGGGTTCTCATGATCATGGGGGTCTGGTACAGTAGTTCCTCTCCTGCTTTGTACTGAAGTCCACTATCAGCTCCTTTGTCTTGCTGACATTCAGGAGAAGGTTATTCCTCTGGCACCAGTGCTCCAAATTCCTAATTTCTTCCAGGTAGTCTGTCTCATCATTGTCAGAGATTAGGCCCACCACAACGGTGTCAGCAGCAAACTTGATGATGGTGGTGGAGTTGGTAGTAGCCATGCAGTCATATATGAACAACAGCGGGCTCAGAATAGAACCTTGGGGGCTCCTGTTCTGAGGGTGAGAGAAGCTGAGACATGTTCGTCCATCCTTACTGCCTGTTGTCTGCCACTTAGGAAATTGGAGATCCACTGAAACAGTGGAGTCCCAGGTGTTTCAGCTTGGTGGTGAGTGTGGAGGGATTTATAGTGTTAAACACTTAGCTTCAGTTGACACAAAAGCATTTAATATAATTCCTTTTTCTAGTGTCCAGGTGGGTGAATGATGTGTGAAAGAGGTGTGAGATGGTATCATCTGTTGAATGGTTTGGATGTATAAAAACTGTAGTGGAGCTAGTGTGTTGGGTGGTGAAGAGATGATGAAGTCTTTGAACAACCGCTCAAAGCACTTCATCATTACTTCGTTACAGGTCAGGGCTACAGGGTGATAGTCATTGAGTGAAGCAGGATTGGGGTTTCTTCGGGACAGGAACAATGAGGCCAATTGGTATAAGGAGATGTCAATATTTCTGTAAACACAAGTGCTAGCAGGTCTGTGCAGACTCTAATGACTCAACCTGGGATGCTGCCTGGTCCTGCTGCTTTCCTGGTGTTCACTTTCCTGAAGGCACCCCTCACATCATGTTCGGAGTTGATAAATGCATGATAAGTGTTGGCATTCTCTTCCTGTCTGCAGCCATTAACATTAGCTATAGCATTTACATTTAGGCATTTGGCAGATGCTCTTATCCAGAGCGACTTACAAAGCTTACAAAGCACTGGCTTTAGCATTAGCATTGCTATTAGCATCATTAATTGTAGCTCTGTTGGGGCTGTGACTCTAGTTTCCCCCTCCTTCACCACTTCAGTGTGCTCCATACATTGCATGAAGCAGCCTTGTACGAGTCCATGTCACCAGACGCAAGTCCTGCGTTACAGAGCGTCGCAGATTGTTTTATCCATCTATGGCTTGTGATTCGGAAATGTTCTGATTGTCGCTTTTTCACGGTATCTTCCAATAGTTTTAAGGTCTGAGAGCTACAAAACGCAGCAGTCATTTTATTTTATTTCTTAATCAGTAACATTAGGAAAACTAAATCAGTGTGGGATGATAACTAATGAAAACACATTTTAGTAACACACTTTCATTTACCAACTAGATGTTTCTTAGTTTATCTGAGATTTTGAGGGACATGAACTAAATGAGTGCTAAAATGGCTGATGACTAGAGAGAGCTCCTCACTGCACACATTCACTTTGATTTACGAGTGTTCTGATATACAAGCCCGCTTCCGGAACGAACAGTGGAACAATCTACTGTATAAGATTAATGTTTAAAAATGTCATGACTGCCTCTTGTGCTGCAGAATCAGTTCTGCAGTACAGGACATTTAAACACTGATAGTGCCTGAAAAAAGAAATGCTGTAGAGAAAAGGAGAACATATTATTCTCATCATTATTCTCATTATTCTCATTTATTATCATCCATATTATGATTTAATATTCTAACTTTTTACAGTTAAAATATCGGTATTAAACATTGTGTTGTACCTTAAAATTTGTGTCTACTACTTTTTGTATCACCAGAAGGCACTGAGGTAAATTTTATACAAGTTGAAACAACAAAAAGCGAGAATTAAAACGGTTGCTGCTCATGGTGTACATTATGATGCTTGCTGCTGAAAGGCTGTTTGATGTTTAGCCAGTTGAAGTAAATGGTTTGTTCAAGATGTCACACTTATTTATTCAGTAGTCTACATTAAACCTGTGTACTGGGTGTGTTTCACGATTTGGGCTGATACTGACCATGCTGTTAGTTTCACTTCCTTAGTTGCTAAGGCAGTGGGGTCTGGTGTGCCTCTCTTTCTATACTCACATATCAACTGACATGAAAAAAAAAAAACGAGAAAAGTGCTCATTTTGCAGCTGACATAATTAGTATATTAACATATGTTATTAACACAGTTTTGCATTAACACAAAATTGTATCATCATTGTTTTAAGGCTTAATTCAATTTCATTAAAAAGGTTGATGTAATTGACTTACTTTTATATAAAACATGTACAATACAAGAATGTAACATATACCACTTAAACATTACCCCAAAAATAGCTCTGTGCTATAAGGCTAGTGCTTATACAAAAAATAGCAACACCTCTTAACCAGACAGTCTTCCTCCCATGAGATACATTTTTTGCAGTCTGCTTTGTTGGGCATGAGAGTCTAGTAGGAACGGTAAGAATATGTTTACTTTAATTTACATAATCGTTCGAGTCATTAAATTTACCCAGTAATCTAATATTTTCACTTGTAAGCAGTGCCAGCATCAGTGATGTAAAGATTGCAGAGATAATGTCAGTAGCATGAGAAATTGTGCCTGAGATTTTAGTGTATTGTTTGTGTTTTTATAAGAATTCCAAACTCTGATTGGTGCTAAAAGGTTAGCTGTTGAAATATTTTAATTAAATGTTGAATTGAATCTGTATTATTGTCATTTCTATTATTACTATTATTATTATCATTATTATTATTAGTAGTAGTAGTAGTCACATACTTTTTTGGACCACCTAATGTTTTTGATTATGGCACGCATTCACTGTGACATTGCTTTGTTAGCGTAATGTCACAACATTTATTTCCATCCAGAGTTACATTAATTTCTCTCCAAGATCTTGTATTGATGATAGGAGAACTCTGGAAAGTTTTTTCAAGCACGTACCAAAAATTCTCAATGGGTTTTAGATCTCCCATTTAGCCAGTTTTGCTCCGTTCATCTTCCCATCAAGTCTGACAAGCTTAAGAAAGGCAATCCCACAACATGATGCTGCCACCAACAATGTTGGTGTCATCTGATCAGAGCACCTTCTTCCACATGTTTACTATGTTATGGGCTTGTCAAAAACTGCAAATGGCACTTATTATAGCTTTCTCTCAACAATGGCTTTCTTCTTGCCTCTTGTCCATAAAGGCCAGATTTGTGTTCATCTGCCTTCTCAGTGATAAGTGGTTTTCTTAAGTCTACGCACTTATTTAGTCAGAATCCCTTGAGTTCCAATCACATTGTGCATGTGTAAATACTCTTACAATCACTATTAAACATAGTCAACACATTGGGGGAAACAAAGACTTACTGTTCCATCTTTGATAGGTTTTAAAAAATGGATACTTTAATATAAAAAAAAGAAAATCAGATAAAGACTGATATGCAGCTGGTGTTATCCAGGTATTTTACTGACCTTTAAGCAAAATATAAGTTCTATTCACTGGTTTTATAGTCAAGTCAATTTAAGTCAAATTAAATTATAGCACATTTAAAAACAACCAAAGTTGACCAAAGTGCTGTACAATGATAAAAAACAAATTAAAAAATTAAAAAATAAATAATAATAATAATAATAATAATAATAATAATAATAATAAAGAATTAAGATGAAAGCTAAATAAAATAAAATATAACTATGTAAAAAGTAAATAAAATCAGTTAGTGACAGTTACTAAAAACAATAATCAAATGAAATCATGCATAAATAATCTAATGTAAAAAAAAATAATCAATTAAACTTAACTAAAATGTAAAACAAATAATTACAAAGAATAAAAAGAATAAAAGAGGATAAAATGTCTCAGCCAGGTGTAAAGGCCATTGAAAAGAAGTGAGCTTTCAGTCTGGATTTAAAAGTTTCTAATGTAGGTGCTGCTCTAATATTAAACGGTAAACCATCCCATAATTTAGGTGCAGCAACAGCAAACACTCGGTCACCTCTGAGCTTTAATCTAGACCTTGGGACTTTATACAAATTACTGTTTTAACTTTGGCCAGTTTTGGAACAATAAAGTTTTTTTTTTACATCATGTTTGTGTGTTTTAATTTTTGGGGTATTATTAAGCCAATTTGTTTTAAAAAAACATTTACTTGAACCAACTACATCAATGGTCTTAAATAGGAGACAACTTTGTTAGTCAAAGAGTTGGGCTATTTAAAAAAAAAAATAGAAACTAATTAAAACAACCACTGAACACTTGATCATATGTATCTATGCTATTTTGCTTTATGCTACCCATATTATTTTTCTCTCAGTATAAATAAATGCTTTGGGTTTTAAGAACTACATCAAAAGAACAAAGACAAACTTAGGAGGAGTGGAGGGTGAGAAACCCCAACAGATAATGATATTTGAATAATAATAATTACATGGTGCTAATTACTCTGTGTTTTTTTGGGGGATCTTTCGTCTCCCTACGCGCAAATGTGTACGTTAAAGACAACTGATGAACGTAGGAGCAAACTCAGACGTACGTCCCCATCCAAAAACACACACTCACCTGTGGCACTTTAACCGTTGTCTTGTAAATAGTTGATTAAACCTATGAGCACAGCTGTTCAGAAGCAGTACTCAACACAAGCATGTGTGTACTTTAGGTTCCTAGGGGTGCATTCTTAAATTCAAACTGTCGGAATGAACGCCACAGTGAAAACGACACATTCTGTATCTGCTAAGTTAAGAAAACAAAAAGTTAAGTGTAAACATGTTTGAACTCGGAAGCGACAGCGCAGACCTCTACAGTCTTTATTGTTGAATCTCAGACTTTTTACCCCCAGAAAATTCATAAATTATGTTCGTAATGATGAATTGAGATGCCCTAAACCGTGCTTTGAAATTAATCGACAATTCATTTCAAACCTACAGCTCGCAGTTTCACTTTACAAAAGACAGCGTTTTGATCAAAAGGTGATAAACACATTCGATTTATCGATAAAAATGCAGACATACTGCATTAATGGATGGATGTTGTTGATAAATAATGATTATTATTATAATAATGATAATGAAATAAATAGCTGTCCATCATTTTTGTGTTTCTTTTTGGTTTATTATACAACTCTGCACCACTTATTATAATAAATAGTTTTAAATGTTAGCAAAGGTATATATTTGTGTGTGTGTGTGTGTGTGTGTGGTGTTTATGCTGTAATTTGGTCATGTTCACCCATGGGGTAAATATGTGTGGCATTTAATAGCATTCGCTAGTTATCAAGTTGATACACAGGTCAATCTGCATCAAACAAAATCTCACTAAGTAAATAAGCATAATAATAAATAATGAAAAATCATAGTGTCACCGCATGGGTGAACATGACCAAATTACTGCATGAACACTGGAACATGAGGATTTTAGAATTTAATTAAACACGAATATTCATAATGTGTTAAAATGTTGAATTATATATATATATATATATACATATATATATATACATATATACATATATATATATACAGGGAAACCTTGGATTACGAGCATAATTCGTTCCAGAAGTGTGCTCGTATTCCAAAACACTCTTAAACCAAATCATCATTTCCAATAAGAAATAATGAAAACTCAAATTATTCGTTCCACAACCCCAAAAATAAATACATAAAAATAATTAATACAATCTATAAAATGAAAATAAAACAAATTAATCTGCACCTTACCTTTAAAAAAATACAAATAAATCCTGACAGATAAGTGTTTCCATTGGTGCGCGCACGCGCTGTGTGTGTGTGTGTGTGTGTGTGTGTGTGTGTGTGTGTGTGTGGAATTAGCCCCTTCCCTCGCCTTGTTTTACACAGTAACACTCCTCCTCCCTCTACCCACCTCGCTTTTTCACAACAGTTTCACAACAAACACACGCACACAACAGAAACACCGTTTTAACAGACTGGCATGAGCGTATATTAACAGACACACTTTTTAAGTTTCACAACAAGCGCATAAACACAGCGGAAACACCGGTTTAACAGAAAAAAGCGAGACTGGCACGAGCACATACTAAAGGAATCACTTAAGTTTCACCACAAACGGACACACATACAAACACGGAAACACCGTTTTAACAGAAAAAAGCGAGACTGGCACGAGCGCATACTAAAGGAATCACTTAAGTTTCACAACAAACACACACACAAACACGGAAACGCCGTTTTAACAGGAAAAAAAATAAATCTCTCTGCCCAGGCGTGAGCGCATACTAAGGGAATCACTGCTGTAAAGTTAAAAAAAAACAAAAAAAAACAAATGAACCAGCACCTTACCTTTGAAAAGAATCACGACAGAGCAGAGTTTCTGTGTCTTTGTGAAGCCGGGAGGGGTGAAAAGGCAAGAGAGCGTCTGTGCATGTGTGTGTTTCAGTGTCAAATTGCGCGCGCACGAGCAGAGTTTCCGTGTTTGTGAAGCCGTAGGGGGAAGGAGGGAGGGGGAGGGGGAGGGGGGGAAAGGTGAGAGAGTGACGCTCGGTGTCAAAATAAGAGTCGCATGTGTGAAGCATAATACTCGGCGCTCGTAAACTAATACTTGCTCGATTTCCGAATAAAACATTATTTAAAATCTTTGCTCGGTTTGCGGAACACTCGTAAACCACGTTACTCGCAATCCGAGGTTCCACTGTATATGTGTGTGTGTGTGTGTGTGTGTGTGTGTGTGTGTGTGTGAAATGTATTTATGTATGTGACATTTTAATTCAAATTCAACATTTAATTCAAACATTTTAATGGTTTGTGATCGGTGCCTGGGCGTCAACTCGCACGTTCTGTAAGATTCCATTGTCATTCATATTGCCGCTGTTTTCGAGCCCTTTACTAAAGCAGTCGCTAGTTATCAAGTTGATATACAGGTCAATCGTGAATTACACTCAACGTATCAACTCCAACTATGATGTCTAATTTAATTTGCTGTGGAAATAAAATTTAGGCGGAGACGTCCGCGCTGTCTTGTTAATTCATCTAAACCCCCTACAGTATTTGCCAACAGTGCACCCAGTTTGATAAATTCACACCTATCTTGAATGAAAGGTGAGAAGAGATTCAGCAGAATCTTCTGACACCGTGCTTGCTCTGAAGGACTATATTCAACAAGAATATAGAGAATAAGAATTGTATTTCTAATAAGATAATTAATTAAATAATAAAATTAATTAATCAAATAAGGACTTTATCTAAAAGCCAGACCAAATTTATCATTCACAGCTGAAGTAGTTAAACATGTTTATACTGTAGATACGAAGGTTATATTTTAAAAGTACAACTGCAAGTAAATTACAAACTGCATGTAATTTAAAGCAAAATAATTAACAAGACCGGGCAGACGTCTCTGCCTAAAATGTATTTCGCCAGCAAAACATAAACATAAATAGAAACATATCGAAACACAAAAATGTTTAATGGTATCAATTAAATCAGACTTCATGGTTGGGTTTGATACTTTGAGTGTAATTCATTCATTTACTGAATATATTCACATTTTGTAAAATAACGAAACCCGTTTCCTTCTTGGACCGCACGTCTGCTTTCCTTGTTTTAGTCTGTAATATGTAAGTGAATTACATTTTGCGTATATGCTTAAATATTCCTTTTTATTTATGGGCTGGTGTAGTATGTTTGATCTGTATTATTGCAAGAGGCGATGACTTTCTGGGGGAGAATGTCTGCACCTTTTGTAAAGTGAAAGTACGAGCCGCGGGTTCACGCACGCCGATGAACAGCTTTATTTCAGTCATAAATCCACAATCACATTCCAGCTATTATTTCCAGCCGTGGTCAAATAATGGATGAAATAATTATTCAATGGTGGACACAAACAGCAACAAATCCAGATGATTATTTTTATAAAAAGCCCGAAGCACTTCATGTTTATATTTGTTCCTTCATGTCTTCTGATGGTACGCGACACATTTTTACGTTTTAACGAAGACATGTTGACATATTCACAAATCGGGACATTCGCATAATTACTGTATATGTGCGCGCGTCTCATAAGTGTCTGTTCGCGCGCATTTCATTTGTAGTTGTGTGAGCAGTTAGTAGTATATATATAGATGTGTGACTGTTTCATATATGTGTATGCAAGTGTTTCACTTGTGTGTGCATGAGTGAAGTTTGATTTAAGCCCTGTACAGCACCTCATAATTTAGGGCATCTCTTTTCATCATTCTGAACATAATATGAAGCACATATACATACATTCATCATAAAATATTATTATTGTAAAACAAAATAAAATTCATGTTTAATTCAGCAGTGGACACAATATTGTTTTAGGCTAACTGATTATACACAATTCCTCGTTGTACTTGGTCTGGCTTTTAGATAAAGTCCGTCCATGCGCCATCTGGTGGATATTCAGTGAAGCACAACACATCTATTTAAATGTTAAATTTAATCTCTCGGCATGTTGTGCGCCAAATTGCAGGATCTTGCGAGAAAAAACGTGCATTCTTAGTGGCCAAATCTGTAAACAAGCTTTAGTTAGTCCAGAATGCAGCAGCGACAGTCCTCACTAGAACCAGAAAATACAGTAGTTAGTCAAGGGGAATGTCTATTGCCGCCGCACTCTCTGTCGCGGCAAAATGGCAACGGCCAAAATAAATCAGTCGCATTTCATGTCATTGATGAAACGACTGCCAGGTGGCGCAAAGTGACATTTTTTATTCAATGCAGTTTTTAAATATGATTTGAGCTTAAGTCATAAAAAAGTCATATGTTGTATCGAAGAAATACTAGTGATGGTAATTTCCACATCAGAGTACATTATACAACAAACATGAAAAATCAGTACCAGATCTTTTGGCATTTACTGTACAATAATGAGTTATGAGAATAGTTAAAAGTTGTTTAGACAGACAAGTTCAGTAGCTACAGTAGGTAGACAAGGGGAAGGTCTATTGCCGCCGCGTTCATCGCCGCGACAAAACGACAGCGGCCAAAACAAATCAGTCGCATTTCAAAGCAATTTGTGAAATAACCGCCAGGTGGTGCTAAGTGACATTTTCCGTCTCAGTCATAACAATATGTTGTATCGAAGATATACTACAGTGATGGTGTGGGAGATTTTTCTCCTACACTAGTTTCAGTTGCCTTAATTACAAATATTACACCAAAACTTTAACTTTAAAAAAGAACCAAAAAAAGACTCCGGACTCCTTGAAGATCTGGATGAAGTAAGGCAGGATTTATTGCAGCAATAAAACCAAGTGAGCCAGCTTAGCAATGCCTAGGATGTAACCCCATGCACCTCCAAAATCTGACTGAAGTGCCTGTGACATAGGCACTTCTTTTATACAGTTTGCAAGGGGAGGAGCGCTCACCTAGCCCCCTCCTCTGTACATTTTTTTTCTTATTTCTTATCAAATTATTAACCCATTGTAATCCAACTTTTTCCAAATATTGTCACCCATTGTAATTACATTTTCTCTTATCTTGTTTGCTTACGTCACATACCTCGTCATCTGACTCCATATCTTTTCCCATTATAATGTATTTTTCTCACAAATTATTTTCCATTATCTTTATACTAAGTTTGTTCATTATTAAAAAATATAGGGGCGGCGCTTATTTTACTATATATTCTTAGTTCTTCCGGGTTACTCTACAGTTCTCAACAGACAGGCCATGGGTAAGCATCTCTCTCGCACTTATTTTAATTATTTGTCTTATTTTCCTAAT
>JAAGKR010005257.1:0-52738 GCA_011419295.1 Clarias macrocephalus | reverse complement strand
TGCTGTTAACCTGCGATTTCTGAGGCTGGTGACTCGGATGAACTTATCCTCCGCAGCAGAGGCGACTCTTGGTCTTCCTTTCCTGGGGCGATCCGCATGTGAGCCAGTTTCTTTGTAGCGCTTGATGGTTTTTGTGACTGCACTTGGGGACACTTTCAAAGTTTTCCCAATTTTTCGGACTGACTGACCTTCATTTTTTAAAGTAATGATGGCCACTCGTTTTTCTTTACTTAGCTGCTTTTTTCTTGCCATAATACAAATTCAACCTCTTTGCATGAGAAGGTGTGTCCAAACTTTTGGTCTGTACTGTATATTTTTTGGGGGTAACTTTTGTAAACATTTTTCAGGCAGAATCTTTATCATTTCTAAAATTTCTTTAAAATAATACTTATATTACTTCTGTTGAAACTTTCTATTCTAATTTAAATGGTATTCTCACTAAAAGGGAAAGCTTTCTTATTTTTAGGTCACGGATGGCTGTGTAAGCATTTCACTGTGTATTATATTGTGTGCGTTGGTGTATGTGACGAAAAGAAAAACAAAACTTTGTAACTCCTTAAGTCTTGTAGTGGTTATATAGTTTTGAGTGCAACTTTCTGTATATTTTAAACCTTTTCTTATTTTTGATAGTATATTAACTTTAATTAGTTAATATAAATAAGGCAATAAAGCCTTAACTTTTAAGTAGCTTATAGTTACAAATTATTTAACTTAATTCAGACCTCCTGCAATAGCAACACTATCCAACTCCCTGAGTAGCTGCTCCCGAAGGTCCTTTTCTCCAGCCAGACTGAAAGTGTAGGCCATCAGTGCAGTGGTGTAGGTGTTTGTCATGTTACCAATAGAAGACTTCAGGCACAACAACCCTTTACGCACAACAGCATCCTGCATTAAAGAAAACTCAATAGTTTACAAAGTTTCAGATAAAGTTAAGGTTTTATTTTACTTTTGCAGAGCCTCCCTACAGAATCACGTGCTATCTGAAAACAAACATTTAAAACTGTATTAGGTTCTTACGTCGACCGTATGTCCAAGTTCAAGGAACGATGCAGTGATGTAAGCAGTAATTGTCACCTCATCGTTTACACCACCCTGAAAGCCATAAGAATGATCTATGTATAAAAAATTTATTCAGTACATTTATATTACATATTACAGTATGGAGAGCCTAAAACACATACAGACCTTCATTCTGTTATTGAACAGACGTCCCTGTTGTATAAAACAACCATCTGATCTCTGCATATTTATGAGCCATTGCTTTGCACTGTTAATGATTTCTGGATCAATAAAGATGTAACGTTGTGCTTTGCCAAAAGTCCTCAAGACAAAAGCAGTTAACCTGGTGATGGAAATGTATTTGTATTCACAGTGAAAATATTTGTGGGACATTTTTCAGTATATATTTGCAAAGTGTTAAATAAGAAGCTTGAGGTTTTTAAACATTTGCATCATTAATGCTACCTGTGTGCCAGTTAACATTCTTACCATGTGTTCCCCTCTCCCCTGCCAAATGTGCTGTATGCACCATTAAAATGCTTATAGTTTAGCTGCCTCTGGTATCCTGTGTAAAGTCAAATCATTGATTCTGATTACTTCTACAAGAATTTTTTCAGCAAGGCTATTGTTGAAGTGAAAGTTAATCTCACTAACCACTCTTAAGGAAGCCAGTAGCCCTCTCACGGATAGCTGTGGTGAGCTGGTCAGTGTTCTCTAGATACTGAAGAATGTAGATATTGGGGGCGAGAAGAGCAATGTTTTGTTCTCCACAGCCATATGGCATCCTTAGTAGTCCATCCAGATTTTTTAATGCACTGCCAAGTATGTCACCTACAAAAAAGAGAACACAATTATTGTTTTTTCCTTTAATTAAAAAAATACATTGCAATTTTTTACTACTAGTAGTCTCTTAAAAGCTTTGTACAGCTTTCTTGCAATAATAGTCTGTTCTCCCAATTGCAGGTATTTGTTGTCTAAACAACGTTAATGAACTCACACTATGATATATACAGTATGACGAATAAGCATTAAGAGAAGAGACATTTTTTCTTCAACCTTCTTCTGTCCAGAATGAATGAATTTAAGATTTTTAGTTAATTTAATTTAGTCACATGGATTGCCCAAATACGCAACTGATCATGAAATCTGTAGCTTGGAGCAAATAGATCTAATTGGGAGTTACTGAACTGAGTAACCAAAACCAATCTATTCCGTTCTGTGAATGCCTCAGAGATGTTTACAAAAAAAAAAAAAAAACCTTTATCCATCATAATATTTCAGACCAGATGAAGCCAATTCAAGAGTCAAGGAATTATGGAATGTTATCCCTTTGATACTGTATATGTCTTGTCCAAAAATTAGAGGCCATTATGATATGGAACCTGAGAGAGGCTGATCCTGATACCTTTTCAGTCACTACTGAGGCTGGGGTTGAACATGGCAGACGTGTGTTTTATACATAGCAGCCCCCCTCCCTCAGGAAGACTGGTCATAGATTACAGTACAGACCAAAAGTTTGGACACACCTTCTCATTCAAAGAGTTTTCTTTATTTTGTTCTTTATTGTGTTCTTTAGCCCAAACGCGTCTCTTCTGCTTGTTGCCTGTCCTTAGCAGTGGTTTCCTAGCAGATCTTCTACCATGAAGGCCTGATTCACACAGTCTCCTCTTAACAGTTGTTCTAGAGACGTGTCTGCTGCTAGAACTCTGTGTGGCATTGACCTGCTCTCTGATCTGAGCTGCTGTTAACCCGCGATTTCTGAGGCTGGTGACTCGGATGAACTTATCCTCCGCAGTAAAGGTGACTCTTGGTCTTCCTTTCCTGGGCCAGTCCGCATGTGAGCCAGTTTCTTTGTAGCGCTTGATGGTTTTTGTGACTGCACTTGGGGACACTTTCAAAGTTTTCCCAATTTTTCGAACTGACTGACCTTCATTTCTTAAAGTAATGATGGCCACTCGTTTTTCTTTACTTAGCTGCTTTTTTCTTGCCATAATACAAATTCAACCTCTTTGAATGAGAAGGTGTGTCCAAACTTTTGGTCTGTACTGTATATAGATGAGGTTTTGTGCTTTGCACTCACAGCTCAAACTAAATCACCAGGTTGTCCACATGGGTGCATTAAAAATTGGTATGTTTTTATGTATTCTAATATAAAATACAGCTAAATCTATCTCTTGAAGAAAGATATTATTGTAATAACCTCAGCTTAATGCATTTTGCGGCTTAATACAGGTGGTTATCATTTGCAAGTTAAAGGGTATGTATGGCTGCATCCAAGTCCACACAAACTACTACTGTATTATTCTGGACTCCCGTTAAAACCTTGTTTCCAACATTAGGGGGATAATAATATCATATTATAATATACCTAGCCTTCAGTTTACAAAAGGGAGTAAAAATCAGTATGCATTTCCTGCATGAGATTTTCAGTGGTGTTGGACTTTAATGCAATTATGCAATGTTGCATTAATGCAATTAGTGAAGATATTTAAAAATTACTGACATTATTTTTCTTCCAATGTCTTTACATATTAATCTATAATAAATATATTTATGAAATGTGGCTTGCTGGGCTACCTGGCCTTTAGTTAAGTCAATAGTTTAATGTTTGTTAATCTATTTGCTGAATCAGGATCAGACTGAAACTGATCATTGATCATTGGCTTTTGGGGCTGGTTTGGTTTCATACAAATATTTGTTATATACAAATTATTGTTTATTTGTATGAACAACCATGTACTTACACTTGTTTGATGACAGAAAAAAGGTTTTTGCTCATTGCATGCAGAATTTGCTATAAATTCACCTGAGCATCGAATCCGCTCTTTATGTTAATCTATTTAGTTAATCTAAATTAATGATTAACTAAGAATATAAAGTCATAGTTTTAAACATTTTGGATATCAAAGCTGTTCCTTATTTACTCTTTTAATTAATTGTTCTAAATATCCAGAACATATGGCAGAACGTATACATGGAAAAAAGTTCAGGTCCCAGGATTGAACCCTGGCCAACTCCACAAGTAACTATCACAGTTGAGCAGCAGTGGTTGACATGAAATGTTTTGTGTACAAGACAAGAAAATAACAATTGAGTTTCATCTTTAGACATGCCTAAATCTTTTTTGTTTGATTAACTTTAACTGCTCCCAATAACACATTCTAAGCCCAGCTATCATGATATATAAGTGTAAATCTTTAACCTAAAAATTTTTAAGACTTTATGTTTTTTTATTACCAAGTACTGAAACAGAAGCTCGTGCTGATCCCACTATTAAATCCTCAGGAAGAGTCAGCTCCAATTCCTCTGAAACACTGTCGCCTGTAAGTGAAATGAAAGACAGATATGGTTTTACTAAGTAAACAGTGCTACTGCCACCAGTTTTACATGACTTCATCTCAATAATTTGAAATAAATTGAACGTTGATATGTGCAGGTCTAACCTTGTGGGCATAATAACCAGCTTTGACTTTTTGTCTTTTCAGTTCCTTCGGCCTATGTGGGGAAAATAGTTGTTAAATCATAGTAATAATTAGCCCAAGCATAAACTTTCTGATCAGACTATTTATCAAGGCACCAACCTTTACAATCAGGCTTCGTGTAACCGTGTCAATGCGACCTCTGTCTGGAACACTCACAATCTCATTGTCACACATAGTCTGGGATTGTTCTGCCTCTGCACTCACTGTCACATCTAAGACTCCTGTAGTGTAATAACAGGAACAAAGAACAGTGTTTTTTAATTCTCAGCTTTCGATAATATACTGCAGTAGACATACTGTATAAAACAAATAAGACATATGTTTCAAGTGACAAAGTCTTACCAAGCACAGACGGAATCAGAGTCCATTTGAAGGTCTTTCTACCATTTGCACACAGACAGGATGAATACTCGCCATCAGAAGAGGGCTCCAGTGTGTAGTCTGAGGAAGGGGCTGGAGTCACTTTAACCTGATGATGAGACCCAAGCGATTAACTTACTGTGCATATCAAATATGAAGTACTTGCAGATAAAAATGGGACCTTACAGTACCATAATGCATTTGGAAAGATAATTGAAGACAGTGGCCTTCAGTTCAAAAACCTCTCCCCTGATAATGGAGTAGGGTAACGAGAGCTCCAGGAAGAAGGGCTGAAATACAGTGAGCTGAACAGGAGGAGCCAGTCCCAGACCCTTAGAGGACACACAGAAAGCCTCTGTCTCCCAAGTGGTGATGGTGTCGGGAACAGTGACAGGAAGCTCTACTGATCCTGAGTCCCTGTCAAAAAAAAAAAAAAAAAGACACAAATCATTGCACATCTTTAAATGAAAGGATTATTCAGTGGTATAGGAAATTGCATAGAGCGATTGCAATAATTTGATTAAAAAGTGGTACAGTGCACGAGCATCCACACTAAACTATAAAAATATATAAAATGTAATATGCTAATTCACTAACCCAACTTCTTCAAGTTGCCATATCCAGGTTTCTGGGAAGAACTTACGAACTGTCTCAACATGTACATAATTTGAGTCCATATCTTCTAATGCCATTGGGACTGCAAGAGCATTTGAGTGAAAATTTGTCCTGTATCGAACTGGAAATCAGCAAAAAAAACAAAACAAACAATTAACAGGAATCACACAATACCTGTTATATATGTGAGAACTATTAAAATTTTGTAATTGTTCAGGATAAAATCTTACATGTAATGTAAGATAGACAATTTTTTTTACTACATATTGAACAATAATTTATGAATAAATGCCTGGATATACCATAAGCATCCCGGTGATACTGTACGCCTTTGTATATCAAACAGCGAGGTTGTCTTACAGCCAAATTTGTTGCCATCTTCAGCCCCACTCCCTGTCAGGTGATAGTACATCACAGTGTTGTCAGTGTAGTACATCACTGAACAGTGAACCAAAAAGCATTTATCATTGAATCTAAATGTAATTTAATAACCTTTAACATAACAGAAAACATACTATAACTAGTAACTACGTAGCTTATTATGCTGCGATTTACAACCATTTAGTCTGTTACCTTTAATGTATTGTAAACGTGGTCACTCTGTATATCCCGTCGGGGTCGAACATGCAAACACTCCAGATCATCTTCAACTTCATAGGGATAATGTGACACCGATGTTACTGGTAACAATTTAAATATCTACAGAACATATGATAAAAGTAAATTTAGCTAAATGATTTCATATAAGTTCCTTTATACACACATACACAAGAACACAAAACTCTTCCACCTGTATATATCAGCTTATGTGAGAATTGAGAGACAAGATATTTTATTTACACATCAAATTTCAGATCAAACACTGGAGGTCTCGGTCTTCACTGATATCTTGCAATGCAAACTAAGTATGTGCAGCAATTAATGGGGGCCTAACTCTTTGACAAGGTTGAACCCTTAGCATTTCTGTTCTAGAGAAAAAGTTCCTGAGGTAATCAGTTGCCAACATTGTTAAAAGTGCTGTCAGAATGTAGACATTATTTTAATATTATAAAGTTTAGCACATCTTAATTTCACCTTGTCAGTGTTTAGACGATCTCCAGACTCCAGGATAAAGACACTCTGATCCACAGCACTGAGGCCACACAGTGAACCAGGATGTGCTGAGAGCTCGAGAGTGTTTTTCTCACCAGGAACTGCCTTGGCGGGAGAGAACTGCAGCGAAACCTGGAGTAGATGATGGAAACAAGTTTGTACAAGTTTAGCAATTTTAGGGTAATCAGACTAATTGATTGCATAGAAAAAGTGCAAATAATGGTGCGAGTATTACCTTATTTTGGAAGCATTTCTCCACATCAAAATTCTTGCTAGCAGCAATGACATTCTCACTGGGCAGGACAGTGTATGCTAGAACCTGGACTATAGGAGCGAACTCAGCAAGAACAGAAAGTGTAAACGATATATTTCCTTTTCTGACATTTGTAGAGTCTTCCACATTAACTTTCTCATGACCATAATGGACTATGGATCCTTTAGATAAAACCTATGACAGAGAGAGAGAAAATACATGACAACTATCCAATGTGTCTTCTGAGAGCTACTGTAAGATACGTAAAGCAGCTATCTCAATAAACAAATAGTTTCAATGTACATACTTACCGTGTATATGAGATCAGTACTGAAATTTTCAGTAGTTTCCCCAACAATATAGTAGTTAATGGTTATTGGAATTTCAGCACCACATTTAAATGATTTCTCTGAGCTCTCTATTAACAGTTCACTGAACACTGGGCTGTAAGGTGTAGCAGGTTGGAGCAGCTCTATACGTGCTTCGGCAGTTGTAAAGAATGGTTTTTTGTATGCATGATATTTTTCCTCAAGATAGACACTTGCCTAGACAACAGTGAGACAGGGCACAAAACACAATACAATTTTGCTTTAATGCATTATAATGTACCGAAAATGTACTTTCTTTTAAAATGATGGTGTGATTCAATACCCGCAATATGATCTGTGTTGCAGGATCTTCAGGTGAAGCGATTGAGAAGTCTGCCAATCCATTACTATCTGTAGTAAGATTAAATAATAACTGCTGAGACCATCGTTCACCTTTTGAGAAATACACCTGCTTGTTAGGAATGGGAGCTCCACTGAAGGTAGTAACTTTAATCTGTTGATCAGTGAAAAAAGACCTATTGTCACTACAGAGTCAAACATAATAAACATAAACAAAATAGCAATTGGTAAAGGAATAACAGTAAAAAATAAAAAAAACAGCCAAAAAAACCTACTTTTCCATCTATAACACTTCCCCGTTCAAAGTTTGTTGGTAAATCGAGGAATTCCACTTTACCAATTTGAAAAGAAAGTTTTATTTTTTCAGTTTTCACCATGGATATATCTAAGAAAAAATATATAAATAAAAAGAAAGAAATTGCAGTTTGTTATTTTAAACCATAAAAATTGTGTAAATGTAAGGTATAAAATATATATAAGGAGTCTGCTTATAGTGCTTTCTTTTTTCTTATCCTTATTGACTTACCTGTTCCTTCCTCTTTGAGTGTAACTGTAATATGAAGATTATTCTCAAATTTATGTTCCAATTCAGTATTCAGGAAAGTTGACACATTGATGAGAAGAAATGCACAGCCAGTCTGACTCATCTATGGGAACACCCGAAAACAAATCTTATGTATTTTTTCACTCGAGCTAAGAGACATGATTATCATTTAATAGTTAAATACACACCTCAACAGTTTCACTCAGACAGGGTGAAATCATTGGTGCCCCAGAAAAATGTGACATTATTTTCCGGCACACCTGCACCTCTGCTTGACCAGGTACTGGTTGTCCATATGTGTACCTTTTTATAAAGTACATTTAATACAACATACTGTATATAAACCATTGTACGATATACAGAATAAGATATAAAAATGATTTACACGTGCTAGATATTCAGTCAACACTATGTAATGTGTTTAATAAAACTAAAAACAAATTCTAAAGCATTTTTAAAATAGTTTTTGTAAAAAAATAATAATAATTATAATCAAAACAACGTACTTTCCACAAACTACTAGATTCACTTCCTCATCACTAACACTGTGTTCTTCTGGTGCTTTTACTGTAACCTCAAACTTGGGCAAAACTGAAAGACAATCAAATTTATTATTATGGTAAATTATATTGGTTACATCTTCATATGCAGAAAAATGCTCCGATATTATTAGTAATCTCACTTACCATGCTTTTCCACCTTAAATCGTTGAGTAATCACTTTATTTCCAGTGTTAGCATGTAACTGATAATATCCCTGTGGAGCCTCAGCATTTAACTCATGTGAAAGCTGCAGTATTAGACCTTTCGAGGAGACATTTGTCCACTGACCAATCCTGTTCTGGTGATTATCCTGTTTTGATCCACAAAAGATCCACAATTAGTTCAGAGTTATGACGACACTGAATAAGCATTAAACAATGCTTATAGACAAAAGCCTACAAATGAAAAAGGCTATGATAAAATGTCCAATGTGCATGATTCAGTCTTACCTCGAGGCTCACCGTGCTGTACTGTGGAGTATAAGACAATGCTTTACTATTTTATCATTTGGATTATAAAATTTTCAAACCACAATCCATTCATCCAACAGACCATAAGCAATAAATCAATGGTAAACTGGTCAAATATAAAAATTAGACATAGAGCAACATTGGTCTGTGTTAATGCAAATGAAAATCGAGCACCCTCTTGTGCTGGTAAACAGTACTGTATACAGATGTGTGAAGGGGAGAATGTCTATTACCGCCGCGCTCACCGCCGCGACAAAACGACAGTGGCCAAAATAAATCAGTTGCATTTCAAGGCAATTCGTGGAATGACCGCCAGGTGGCGCAAAATGACATTTTCCGTCATCTCGTTTTTTTTATTTAAATAATTAAGTCATAAAAAAGTCTAAACAATATGCTGTATCAAAGAAATACTACAGTAATGGTAATTTCCACATCTGTATATTTTATACAACAAGCATGAAAAATCTTAATCAGAGCTATTGATATTTGCTGTACAATAGTGTAATGAGTAAAAAAAAACATTGAAGTTGAACATTAAAACAAGTACACTACACCATAAACCCTAATGCTCAAAGTAATTAAACACATTGAGTACTGTTAACCTAAATAATTGAATGAATAATAATTTTGAGTACGTAAGTAACAATCTCTCATGATGCAGTGGCTATGTGTCTTGCCTGCCATGCAGAAAACCCCCGGTTCGATTCCTGTGTTGGACAGTTTGCAATATATATTTTTTTGTTCAACAAACTCAAAAATTCATAGTTCTTTTTACTTAAAATTGGAAACATCATTAATGAATAAAAAATATGTAACTGATTATCTCAATTATTTGGCGTTTTGCCAACTTAATCGGGTTTACAGTGTATGGTTTTGGGTCATCTTAAATGTTGTGTTCTTTAAATTTGTAGTAGATAATACCGAAATAAATTAAACTAAATGACTATAAAATTAAAACATTGTCAGGATGTGCTACTGTGTAAGCAGATGTCGTTGTCATTCAGCCCCGCTTGTGTTTTTGCGGTAGTATGGGAATGAAATGCAGTACGATGTTATGATCATAATTTTCTTTAATAAATAATGACCCCCGTTGCGCTGTACCACCGCTGGCAAAACCTTATAAAATACAATCACAGTACTAAAATTATAGTAATACATATAGCCGTTTCTTATTTGCATCAAATTTAAGCAAAGTAAATGTATACTTTTCACGGCGCGCGCCTGTGATGGGCGTGCGCCCAAATCAATATCGCTCCTCACTCATTCCGAAGCTCACTAGGTAGGCGGCCTAGGTGCACACTGCAGGTATGCGAAGAAGCGGAGCCGCCTAACGAGGCACAACTGGTGAGCTATCGGCACTAATGATCCCGAGCTTTTCTCCGCGCTATCAAACATAGCGTACATGTACACAAACAATTATATAGGTAAACAGTACTCAAACAAATAATTGTACTCAAACAATTATTTAGGTAAACAGTACTCAATGTGTTTAATTACTTTGAGCATTAGGGTTTACAGTGTACACGCGTAGGCTTTATAATTACACATGATAAAATCTAAAGGTTCACTGTGTTAACATTTAATTTGCTTAAATTCGATACTAATAAAATTTAATTCTACATTTGTACTGTAATTTTAGTAGTGTTATTATGAATTCGTTTAAGTACAATGTTACACTTGATTTTATCCGCTACTACGTGCAGCTCTAAAGGAGCTGCGGCTCATTAATCCTTGAGAGAATGAAATAAGGTCTGACGCGTCGGTCAAAGCCAGCAACTGCATACCGTCGCCGTGAGGTGCGACGGCGAAACTAGAAAACTGCTCTTCACACATCTGTATTTAACATCAAGCTTTCTTCTTACCTTTTGTTCAAGTGGAATAAAATTTGAATCCATAGAAACAATTCTGAAATTCACTGTGAAAAAACAAGAGTTTTGTGACATTTTGAGTTAAATAATTAAATGAATAACAATACTAAATATTTATATTAACATATCGCAGGAATGAATCACCTGTTTGGCCTGGATTGTAAATGGGCCTATCGGTCTGAATAAAAAACAGTGTGTCGTAGGATTTAAACATGACTTTCCTTTTTTGTATCATCTTAAAACTTTCACCATTAACTTCTACTTGGATCTCCTGCACTGATTGTCCTTCAACCTGTGGAGCCTGAAGAGAAGTAAACCATGTTAACCCAAATATTAAAAATATGCATATTTCTATATCTATTTTATCTATTTTAATGTAATGTTTTTTGGTTTTCTGGTTTATTTTTTATTTTTAAACCCATCAAGCACCATGATGAAACTGGTTCTCATGAAGACCATTCTAGGATTCCAGGAAAGCAAAATCAAAACTTCTCACTGTTGCAGTAAATTAGTTAAATTTCTGTACATATTTGGGCTGTTTTACTATGTAGAAAAAAGAAAAAAAAACAGGAAAGTCCATGGAATTAGAAGGTCTATCCAAAGTTTGTACAGGTAGCATGTGCGTGTGTGTGTGTGTGTGTGTGTGTGTGTGTGTGTGTGGGAAAGAAAGAGAGCGAGAGAGAGAGAGAGAGAGAGAGAGATAGAGAGAGAGAGAGAGAGAGCGAGCGAGAGAGTACACCATTCCATCACACCCTAAAGCCTATATGGGGCATGTATGAAACCCTGATGAAAACATTTTAATATATAACTGGAATCAGGCCTCCTTGCCAAACATTAGTGCCCAACCTCACCTATGCACTTGTGGCTACATCCCCATAACCACAGTCCAAAATCTACTGGAAAGCTAACGCAGAAAAAAGGGACTATGTCTGGATGTTTTAAAAAGCAGACGGTGAATGGGTGTGACGATCAGGTGTCCATAAGTTTTAACTTAGTAAAATGTAGATATGTCACTGCAAACCTTAAAATGATAGCAGTGGTGCATCTCCCTTTCCACTGTCTCTTGCAAAAGGGTTCTGCTCTCGATGTCGTTAACCAGATAAACATTCATTTGCAGAGTCTCATTAGGCTTCAGAAGACTCACACACAGTTTAGCATCAGAGCCAGACTCTATTACTGCAGGGAATGTCACCATGAAATATCTAAAGAAGAAAATAAAGGTTCAAGTACGTATTAATTCATCCAGTAAAAAAAATGGAGAAGGGTTATGCATGTCAACTCGTGGCCAGATCAAAGCAACTATTTGAGCAAACTCTTAGCTACCTTACAAAACACAGCTCAACAATCAATACTATTACAAAAGTATCTAGAGAGTGTCTTAGGGTACACTGACCTAAGTACCTATCTGCAGTTTTCAATCAGTGTTATTGCTGAGTAAGACCCGTGTAAGCCGTGTAAACATTTACTTATATATAATATCATGCAGCAAAACTAACTGCTACCTACATCTGAAAAATGTTTGTCATTTTCCAATGCACATTTTAAGATACACTGATGTCAACTTCAATGTGCAGTGTTGTCATTGCTCTGCTGATGTTTAATGCCCCAACAATGCTGATGGTGGTTGTAAAGAAATGTAAATAAATAATTTGTTTAGGGTTTAAGTTATTGTTTATTCCTTGAATATTTACTGTATATCCCCAATTTGTGCTTTAATGTTCTTAAAATGCTTGTATAAACAAAGGTAATAATTCCATGTAAGTTATACTGAAACTTTACTGAAGGTCATTAATTCAGTTTTTAAAAACCATTTAGTGCTTGTCTGTTGTGTTATTATGCTAGTTATGTATTGTCAATGCTTTCCAATTGTCCAGTAATCGAACTGAATTCTGAAAGCTTTTTTATGATTCATTTATTTATTCAAAATGCAAATACAAATAAAAACACATTTTCAAATGTACTCTTTAAAGTATATTTAAAAAAAAAACGTGTTTTATACTGTAACGTGATAAAACATGTGATAGTTTGACAACGGTGTAAAGTTGTATTATACTTACGGCCCTGATTCGTGTCCATGGACAGAAAGAAAGAGGAAGCTGGCTATCAGTAGCCATATCCTTATGTGGACCTGACTGACCACCATGATGAAGTCCTTCACCAGTGCCAAGCTGTAAAGTTCAAAAGCCTTTTTAAAGACAGTCAGGTTATTTGCTCTCATCCTCTCATTAATGATTAACCACTTTGAGCAATCTGACTACATTGCAAATGTCTGTCCTAAGCAAAAACATAGTAACATGTAGCAGGTTTCACAATAGTATGTGATATTTGTCATACAAAATAAAATCTATGATACTTTTTTTTGCAGACTAATTAATCAATGTATCACTAATGACAATATTCTACTTCCATAAAAAATTCATAAGCATTGTAAAAACCTATATTTAACAAAAAAAAATTCACTAGTGACCATCAAAAGATAGGCAGTTAATAATACACACTGAAGACACTTCATGGGTAAAAGTATAAAATATAAAGATTGAGTCATTAAATTATTCAACGCAGGCATTGTAATTAGGCATTTATAATTGGTTACATCTATACACATGAAATGTGTTTTATTATAATTATTAAATAGGCATGTTTAAATCCATATATCATGACTTAATAAACTTTTTTTTTCACTTATCTGTAAAAAAGTTTCTGTAATAACACTAAAATTAAAGTAAAAATACTATGTGGAAATGTAATGAAAAAATGTATGAAATGTGTCTAACTATAAAAATATAAATAAATAAACAAACAAACAAACAAATAACTAGACACACAGTTAAAATGGCATTTCCACAGTATGACCTTAGTATTCTTGGTTGACTCATGTTTAAGTGAATCATTTGTTTCTGTCATTTCTGTCATTTGTTGCACACTGTTTATCTATAGTAAACATAGCTAACCTATGTCACTTGGCTTCAGGTAAACATGTATCCCACATAGTAACAGCCTTGATCTTTAGATAATTTACTTTAACAGTAAATGTTTGAACAGGTCTTGAGCTTGAAATATAAAGTGCAAAAATAATCTAACAGTACTCAGTTATTAAATAGAAAACCTATTGCAACAGATGAGTCAATTTCTAATAGCATGTAAACTCCATTTCCCAATGGCACAATGGATTACAAACTCCACTACATGAACTATAAGCCTCAGCAGATTAAACCTTTAAATTCACATAATATAGTAATTAATGCCACTTACTATGTTGGGAATATGATGTAAGAAAATAAACAACAAGTAAAATATTCAAACTTACAAAACCAATTAAATGAATGGACCCGTGTTTGCCAGCAATGGATAAAGATGTTGTTCGCTTTGGAGAGGTCTGTTCCCCAAGATCTTCCTCCTCTAGATCTAACTCTTATATCCTACTTAAACACCATGTACCTCTTTGTAATGTATAATGACTAGAGTATCAAATGGACAGACATAATGTATTTTACGGCAGGACGGCCCCCTGCCTTGTCAATTCACCCCAAGGTGTTATATGGATGTTATATGCTAATTCGTTTCTTGGAATGAGTTTGTAAAACAATGGAAAAAGGTCCCCTGTGTAGACAACGTGGCTCCAGTATGCATATGTGTGGGTGTAGGTGTGTGGGTGTGTAGGTGAGTGAGAAGGAAATGCACTCATTACAAAATATACAATTATATACTGTATTTCATAAACTTGTATAATTTTTTAATGCTACCCCATTGTTCATGTTAAATATAATATATGGATTAAATTGATACCAAACATTCCATGGTGGAAATTTAGCTAATTATACTTTAGATGATCAGATTTAGTTGCTGTCTCTGACTCACATTCCAGATCATTTTTATCCTCCCACTCCAACAACACCGTACTGCCAAAGTTTTAACAAACAAACAAAAAATATCTAAAAGTCTGAAAGTTTACGTATGTTTACATACAGGTCCAAATATCGAAGACCTCATTGAATATAATTTTAAAATACAAGATATAAATACGAGGGTTTAAAACAAGCCTCGATAATACTATAATATAATATGATAATATAATATGATAATATGATATTTAATCATATTTAATAATTAAGCTTTTGCTTAAGTGCCTGATTTTGATCATTTTAACTGTTTTGTACACAAACTCTGATTTTTTTTCATGCCCAAGCTCTTCCTTGAAGCATGTGCACAGACAACTCTTTGATAAATTAGATCTAAAATGGATCAAAGTTTTTGCACAACACCAGATCCAGTGCACATTAATGCAAAAAGAGGACATACTTACTATTTTTATACTATTTCATAAAATAAAAAATAAAAAATGTACATGCTGTCCATGATAGAAAGGCACCAGTTCACCTAGTGCACCAGACTCCACACGCAGAGCCTAGCAGGCAAAAAGCCCAAGCCAACGCAGCCTCCAAACTCCTCATATCCCAATCTCATCAAGCACCCATAGGATGCGTCAACAAAACAAGTTTGATCTACAGTATGAAGGCCTCACCCTGTAACCCAAAGCACCCAAAATGATCTGCTGCCAATGTCCTGGTGCTAGAAACCAGAGCACACCTATGGAGCTATGCCCCAAGGGGCCAGTGGCACAAGGGAAACCCAAATCATAGGTGGTTGTAATATTATGGCTAATCAGTGTATTATGTAAGTCTTTATTTTATTTCAAACAGCATTAAAAATTAGTTAATCAGGGCTTCATGGCACAGCTACAGTACGCTGTCAAAAGACTTAGCAATGATATCCAGTGACCAAAGAGTCCATAGATTCTTGACGTGAACAAGGCTTTTGCCGAAGACAAAACCAGGATAGTTCAGTTTTAAATGCAGTAAAAAGCACTACAAGGTGGGTTAACATGGTATTTGTTGGGTTAAAATGGTATTTTGTATAGAATTTCTTTGACGGTGACGCCCTAAAATGTATCTCCACACCTGTCTGTATAGTATGTAATTACAATTCTGTAAACTCTGCTGGTATCTGGTCTGGTTTGGATTGCTTTGATCATTTCTAATCTCTAAACAGCACAATTTAAATACAAGCATCTTTGGGTACAAGTCCACTTGTTATCACCCCTTATGTCAGGAAAACCATTTCCTGAGCATAACAGGAGAGGTTGAAGGACAGTTAGATAGGAGGGTGCACAACAAAGCCGTAATACATAGTCTCAGAATAAGAAGTCACAGAGTTACAATGTGACAATTTTATTTTTGGGCTAGTTAAATGCAATTAAACTGGAAACATTACATATTACTTACAAAAAAAACGACAGTGCCGTATTACATAGATGTAATAATTTTATTGTTTAGAGCAAGGAGTACAATTTACATTTTTAAACACAGGCAGAAGAGACCACATTTGGTGACGAACGTTACACTGGTTGGGGTATTAAAAAAAAAAAAAAAAAAAAACTTGAACCAAAAAGTGTTTAGAGTGTGCTATTTAGCAGATACATACACCATGTGTGCACTATGAAATTATGTTTGCATCTACACTAAGAAGCCACCTTATATATGGCTAATTTAGGACTGAAACAACAACTATAGAAATATAATGTGATGGAATAGCAAATACAGTTCGGTTCGGAGTCGTTTCTTTTTAAATGTCCATTTTTACCTCTGAGAGTCATCCCTGCAGGAATTAGGAGACTGAAAACATGAATTGATGTACAGTACGTCACGTAGATGTATTTAGGTTAACCTTTTTCATGATCGGCACTTTGAGCCCAGG
The DNA here is from genome assembly GCA_011419295.1 of Clarias macrocephalus. Lineage (NCBI taxonomy): Eukaryota > Metazoa > Chordata > Actinopteri > Siluriformes > Clariidae > Clarias > Clarias macrocephalus. Next base: position 36,091 of record JAAGKR010005257.1, on the reverse strand, counting down.
TTTGTATTTAGGAACATATTACAGAAAAATATCCTTTTCCAGTATGTTACATAATAAAATAAATAAATAATAATAATAATAATAATAATTATTATTATATATTTATATACACCGTATACTGTATATATAAAATTTAAAAAATGGCACAAAAAGTGAGTGCATTGAGTAAATGTTAGCTCTCAAACTTTACTTTCTATTATCATAATATAAGGTACAGTATGTACCCAGCCTAAAAATTACAAAAACATAGCCTAAAGCCTGGCATCCTCCACATCCAAAAATTCCAGTACTTCTTTAGGCTTCTGGAACTTGTAGACTTTCCCTGGGCAGATTTCCCTCTACAGTAACTAGCGGTTCATTCCATAGATGGATAGAATGACCCCTTCATACCTGTACCTGCCCTATAAAAAATAAAAATTGGTTTTAAGTGGAAAAGATGAAATAATCATGTTATTGACTAAGGTATAGCAATAAAATATACTTGACATAAGAGACATAAGAATTCCATTTAAGATAATTTGGAATAGTGTCAAAATTGACAAAGAAGCCAGAGGAAAGAAAAGGCTTGGAACAGCTCAACAAATGTGTACACCTGTGAGATAATAATCATAATAATAACAAAAGACTAATACTTGACTCAGCATGATACTTAGATCCCAGCAAAGGAATAGCATACAATCCAAAAACATGAATTCATGGTTAAAATACACTTCCTGACCATAAAATGTGACCATTTGGATAAAAAAAATAATAAAAAAATCTAATCTAGGGATCACAGAATGGAATGAAAAAAGGTCATGTAAACTGATTAGTCCAGATTTACCAATAAAGTGCCTTGACTTTATCCCTTTTGAAAGTGCTTAAAAAGTAATGTACAGACTGTTTTACCTCACATGTCACCAATACAAAACCTGGACAAAAATAAATGTTGTGACTTTTCTCTTTTTTTGGCCAGGCAGTCTTTTAGACTACTTTTTGAAGTACCCGAAGAGAGGTGGAAGTGGCATTAACAAGTAGGCCCACTGACTGAGCTACTAAGGCAAAGCAGAATGACAAGGCCATAGTGACTTGCTTCAGGGAGCTGCTTCAGCATCCAGTACATCCATGTACTACAGTACATGATAGGAAAGATGATCTGGAAAAAAGGTTAAAATGAACAAGTCTGGCAGCTGTAACAGGTCTGACACACGGAAGGAACACACAGGATGCAGATGTAATGATAATAAACAAGCTTCTTTATTAAGAACTCTTAAGCTTATAGAGTAGCAGTGTGGGCTTGAAAGTGTTGAAGTCAGTGTCGAGGATCCACAGGTCAATGCTCAGGTGTCCCGTGAGCACGATATGCTCTGTGTCACACTTTGAGCAGATGGCGCAATACAGACAGAGACAGCAGAGCGTGTGTGAGAGTGGAAGACCGGCAGCTTTCTTCTTGCCGAGTGCCACTCCACTTTGGGGCCAGCCTTCCTGCTGAGCTGTCTTTTCGAAGGTGTGTAGATCCGCCTCAATGTCATCATGCTGCATGAGTTTGGTAAGCAGGTGTTGCGCATCACGCCGTGGGTCAGGGAGAGGCTCATCGCATGCTGTACACACCTGTGTAACGGGTTTGACACATGAAAGGAACACATGGAAGGAACACACGGGAACCAGATGTCACAATGACGAGCAGGCTTCTTTATTGAGCACTCTCAAGCAGCTTATAAGAATGCAGTCTTATAAGAGGAGGTGAGACAAGCAGCGCTGTGTAGGTGGTGTGATGCAGGCAGAGACAGCAGAGAGCGTGCGTGCGAGAGTGGAAGCTTTCTTCTTGGTGAATACGACTCAGAGGGACTTAAGTGTTAGGAGATAGGAGATAGGTGTGTGTTTATACGCAGGTACTCTCTACTCATCGGGTGGAAGCAGAGAGGCCCTTTTATGGGCTGCGGGTTGGGGAAGATGGCGTCCCTTGATGATCTTCCAGCTCAGGTGAGTTACTTTGCCCATCCCCTTGTTAATGGCGTAGCGTATGATGTGTGCATAGTGTGTTAGTGTGAGAAGCGCCTGTACTGAGTGTGGGCCCGCCATCACACAGCCTACAGTACATGATTAAGTAGACAACTAGAGTCTTTATTTCATAAGTCTTTATTATTATAATTTTAGCATGGATTATGTAACCAGGCTCTGCTTGAGAATACCAGGAAATTGCTTTATTATTTTATTTTATTACTATTAGGACTTTATTACAGACCATATGTTCTACCTCAATGCAAATACCTGGAAAATGTAAATTCTCTCTTTTTTTTTACTGAGTACATGCAATTTGCATGCAGTTAAAGTTAAGCTCAAACAGTTCTGCAATGACTGGGAGCAGATCTGCTCATTCACATCCCAGAAAAATCTGAAAGTCACAACTGCATTTGTAAAGTGGCACTCTTCTACATTTAACTGTGTGATTATTTTATTGATTTTATATGCAGTGGATTTAATCAGTAATATTACTAATGAACAATGGCTACATCATTGAAGCTTTTTAAAAGGAATTTAAGGAATTCCATTGGTCATTAACCACAAGTGTGTCAACAAATAACAGAGGAATAATAACAAGAATTACATATGAATATGTACTGGAAGAGCTACATACTGTAAATAGTAAAAACACTGAAACCTTGGTGACGCTGATATGCCTGAGACCCTGAGATACCAAATCTCAAGGATCATCAAAGGAAGAACCCCAAACAAAAAGGACACATTAAGTTCACCTGCATTTTGATCATGTGGAAAGCCCATGGAGATCATCAAAGGATCATGGAGCAAAGGCAGTTTAAAAATGAAGAGGTGGTCATGCAGAAATGGTGATTCGAAAGGTCATGGAGGCAGCAAAGGAACACAACTGCTTAAAGCAGAAGCCTTTAAAAGATGTGTAGACCTCTAAAAGTTAAATTTTTGACAGTTTGCTGGTCTGGAGAATTGTGTGTTAACACAATGACAACATTAAAAGACATAAGCAATGGTCTTTTAATGGTCAATTGGTCAACTGTTGCTGCAAATCAATCTAGAAGGGGTTATGAAACCCTTTCCAAACAATTAGAAAATAATTGAAGACAGTTACAAATCCTCCCAGGAGTGGATGTCCCAGAGCATTCACCCTAGGGTTGGACCATGCAATGTTCAGGGAAATACAAAAAAAAAATCCAAGAGCTACATCTCAGACTCAACGGGTCTCTGTAAGCATGTAAAATGTTAAGTCCATGACAGCAAAATTACAGGAAGACTGAACAAGTGTGGTTTGTTTGGAAGGGTTGCAAGGAGAAGCATCTACTGTCTAAAAAGAAGCAAGTCTGAGGTTTGCAAAACTGCATCTGAACAAACCATACATCATCAGGATAAAATGTCTTATGGACAGACGAAACCAAAGTAGAGTGACCAGCGCCAATGGTAGGCCAAAGCCAAACAGCATTTCAGCAGAAACACCTCATAACCACTGTCAAGCTGGAGGGATGATGATTTCTGCTTGTTTTGCACCCACAGGACCTGAGCACCTTGCTGTCATTGAGTCAACTGCTTTGTATACCAGAGTATTCTAGAGGCAAATGTGAGGCCATTTGTCCTGCAGCTAAAACATGGGTCAAAATTGGGTCATGCAACAGGACAGTAATCCGAAAATAAGTAATGACTGAAAAATAATAGGATCAAGGTTTTGGAATGTCCTAGACAAAGTCCAGACCTAAACCCAATTGAAATGGTGCGGCAGGCCCTGAACAGAGCTGCGCCTAGGCGAATTAAACAGCAGAAATTAAATGCAAAACATTGATGGATTGCCAAATTTATCATTACTAAAGAAATCTACATTACACTACATTAATGTGCAATTGAGCTTAGAGTCCTGAGACAAAAAACAGAAAGTCAAAATATCTTGAATAAAGGAAGCCATTGTCATTATGAGATGATTAACGCTATTGTGCATTCAAGGTTATTTTATTGGCATATCATTTTTATTCTTTCTTAAAATAAGTAAAATTATTAGTAGTACAATTTTAAGATTCAAATTGTAAACAAATTTGAAATAGGCATAATAACCTTATATTTGTAAAAAAAAAAAAAACAATATATGCTTTGGTCAATATATTTGTGATTGAAGATATTATATTATATATTCATTGGCTGTGTAGGGAGAATTTTTAAATATTTTATAAAATGAGATGTCTCACCATCATAGCCTCCTGTGCTGTAAGATGGGGCAGCAGATTATCTACTTACAGGATGTAACATGACATTTTCACCTGTTTCTCTAACACACATTTGTATTCCACCACCAAAAGGTTAGTTTTACATCTCAATCCATTTTGTTCAGGCAAATTTAATATAAAGGTTTGCATTAATAAATGCATTGCAGGTCTCTTTCTCACTTGTGGCCAGCCAGGATGTTCATCAATGTGGACTTTCCAGCAGCCGAGGGACCCCCATGGGCCCCAATATTCTAATCAACTCCTGGCTCCAGAACAGTCTAGAGGTGCATGAGTAGGGCCTTGTAACCTAAAAAGGTACAGATTAGGAGAAATGGTTCTCACTTGGGTTTTATGAGATATTTCCAACTAATCCCATTAAATACAAGAAATAGGATAGGCTAATCTGTAAATCATGCAACTACAATCGATATTTTCTGTAAGGGTGAGAAAGAGAAACAGCACATCTATGTGCATTTTAGAGAGAGAGAGTTGGAGATCAATGAGATAAGGTTAAAATTAGGCTCTCAAAAAGCCTAACAAAAGGGCTAACTACACTGTATTTAAGATGAAGCAAATAATATATAGAACTTATTTTAAAAAATTCACTTTGTCATTTCTACATATTTTTTTTATTATAACAATTAATGCTCACTGAATAATACATTGCTCACTTGCATATTATGCTAGGGCATTACATATCCTCAAATTATATAATGAATTTCAATCTGAAGCATATCTGTTTTTTTGTACAGTATTTAAACCTGTTTCATCACCAAGGGCCAGTTTAGCTCCGATATTATGCCTATACTTTAGAAATATGTATGACCATTTAAGCCATAACTTAGACTAACTTATAATTTCAGTATCCTGGCTGCATACATGCGCACAGTACACTGTGAACTCAAGTGTGCACTCAAACTCATCATTAAAAGAAATTATCATTCAGCTCTCATATGAAGCTTATGCTGTAGGGCTCCTTTTCTAACTCTGAGATTGGGCTTTAGTGAAGATAGGAGGAATCATAGATAGCTCCAAATGTCAATCTGGCACAAAACCTGCAGCCATGTGTTAGACAACTAAAGATAAATTTCACCCTCTAGGATGATGATCGTCAGACACATCCAGTCGTATAGTACATCCAACAGATGCTCAATCAGATTGAGGTCTGGGAAATTTGGAGGTCAAGTCAAAACCCTGAACTCTTTGGCATGTTTTTCACACCATTCCTGAGCAATGTTTGGGAGGGCACATGGCAGGGCAAATTATCCTGCGTGGGGTGTGCTTGGTGTGTAATGTTTAGGTCCATTGTCTCTGTCTTTCATATGAAAGTCAGGACTCAAGGTCTCCCAGCAGAACATTGCTCAGGCAGTTGCAAGCTGCAATGCACAATGGCACTATTATATAATAGCCAGCATTAAGGATTTTAGCCTGCAGTCCCTGTGCACCCATGACCCTGTCACTGACTCACTGACTGTCCTTTCTAACAACCACTGCTATCACAAGGTAGGAAGGAAAAAGATCTGCTATGATTTATCATAGTTTTGTATTTGACATAAAAAAAACTGCAAGTTTAGAAAGGATGTGTAGCCATTTTACATCCACTGCAATATCCATTTTATCTTAAGCTATGCTAGTGTACTTCTCCTGATAGAAGAGAAATCTTCAGTAAAAGAAAAAAAAAAAGTTCACCTTGTTTCTTCCGGCATGGCCCCTCGCTGATTATGTAGGAGAGATTAGAGATGTCCAGGTTCAGAGCAGAATATTTGGGGAGACGAGAAAAGCACTGTGCTTCAGTTATCCGATTCCTTGTATTTTTCAGGTGGGCTAGTAAAGGAAATTCCTGTGGCCGTGTTTGTGTGCCTCCATTACACAGCAGATATTACACTAACAGATACGAAATCAGGGGATTTCTCAGCCAAATCAAGAATCTTAACAATACAATAAATAAATAAATTATAGTCTAATGTAGATATCCTGAAATGATTTATTTAACCATTTGAACATGTGACTTATTTATTGTTTGTTCATAACTAAATGTAACTGGTGAGTATATATAGGAACAGTAATTACTGTCAACCTAAGTAAAAAAAAAAAAAAAAAAAAGGTAGGTAAGTGAGGGGTGAAGATGCCTGGGCCATCCAAACGTTTCTAGAAGATTAACTAATTATAAAATGTGAAAAGTGTGGTTGTCATCATTCAGAAAATTCCATTTGTGTCAGCATCTCATATTAAAACACTGATTAACACATCAACACATTATTCTATTACCCAGAGATGGAAAGTAACGAATTACATTCATGTTTTTTGTATACTTTTACTTTTTAAAGTAGTTTTAAAATCTGTAATTTTAGTCATTTAAGTTCGTACTTTTTTATTAAAGTTCGAAGTATTGTACTTCGCTACATTTGAAATAATATTCGCTACTGAGTAAAAAAATAAATGAATGAAAAATAATAATTTAAAAAAATAATAATGCAACGAGGTAGGAAAAAATTGCAAACATCACTGCACTGATTGATTGATTGATAGACGGGGAGAACAAACGCGATAAATTTACAAGAACGATGAAGACGGACAAAACAGATGCCAGCGATACAGACCCAGCTGAAAGCGAAATGTCGTCAAATTCTTATGAAGCAAACGCCTGGCCATTGTAACGGCCACTACCATGTTGTATATCACATCATGTATGTACTGTGTGTTGCCCTTTTAAGGGTTGCCGCCCCTCCCCCCGTGTGCGCGCTGCGGAGGTGTGCGCGTGAGAAGGAGAGAACGGAGTAGGAGCTCAGGTGCGCTGCTCCCCAACGAAACGCTCTATTCTTTTACCCTTTACTTTACTTATTCTTTTTAATTTGTATTATAATTTTGTGATGCTGAAAGAGGCCAATAAATGTTTGCGCTGAAGGTTTTGTGATACCTCGACACACACTTGGCTCTGAGTTCTTTTTTTCCCCCTCGGCTATACGGTGCAAAGCCTCACACCGTATTTAAGCGACCACTTTGATTTCAAGCACAAGAAAGGCAACAGCTTTATTATGCAAAGGTGTTCCTTCAATTAAAAACAACTAGTTTGAGATTTTATATTCGCTTTTTTTTTGTACCGCTACAATAGAATCCTCCATCCCACCCCTGCTGTTAAAAAAGTAACTCGGTAACTTTTACTCTGAGTACATTTTTTATGAGCTGCTTTTTACTTTTACTTGAGTAGATTTTTATAACGTATACTTCACTGAAGTAACAGTACGTGTACGTGCGTACGAAAATGTATTACTCTTTCCACCTCTGATAATACCAAACTACATTAAATGATGTACTGTATGTCTTGGGTCATGTTAGCCAAATAAAGTTAGATGTGTCCCATACAGTAATCTCACCATATCCAAAGATTATGCTTCGGATAACCAGCTCTGGATAAAGTTTCCCCAGAAAGTACCTAAAAGTGATGTTCTTCATCTTAAAATCACAATTGAGCAAAATTCAAAACTTCTTAGCAAATTTATAGATATTGCAGTGTAAAGTTGCTGCATGTTTTTGAACCGAAGTCAACTTCTAGATGCAGATTGTATCTCCTTCTACACATAAAAGAGGCCATTTTTTCAGCCATTTTTGTATCCGTTAGATTATGGTGCTTTTGGAATGGACCAGGATCTGGTTTCTACAGAGAGCTAGCATTGTGCTGATGCTTCACAATGGCCCATTGCAGCAAATCCCAGGAGCCAAACAGAAAGGAGCACTAGTATCAGAATCACGGAGGAAATGTGAGTAGCCGGTTCAGAGCCAGACATTCATTCACAGAGTTTTACAGAGAACACCGGCCAGGGGAGAATTTTCAGAACATTAAATAAGATATGTTTGTGAATGAACCCTGTCGAAATCTGCCTGAAATTAGTTTAAAGCGTTTAGAAAATTGCACACCTCAGTGTGATTTAAGGTATTTACGATAACATAGAATTTAAAGTATATGCACACACAAAAAAACAAAGGTATACTGTACAGCGTGATGGTAAACGACTACACACAAATCAAATCTGTACAAATAAACCTTCTACTGGATTAAAAAGGGAGTAGTGTAACAAACCTCCATTGTTCAAGGAATGTTGTTCATGCGGAACATATAGTATAGACTAAGAGCTACAAACAATTACATGAACAAGAAATTTCTAAATTTCCTTCCCCAACTTATGTGCGGGTGTGACATTTTAAAACAACCAAGAACATTTAGGAAAACTAAGAGCGATAGCCAAAATATGTTTGGCTGTTTGCATTTGCCAGATGAAGCCATAAAAAAGTGCAATATAACAATAACAATATCAAGGAGTCAAATATAAAATCCAATATGCAATCTAAAAAGGCAGGAGAGCTTACCTCGACACACACTGCAGCAGCTATATTCTTCTCAAGACTTGAACACTGCCTGAAGTTAATCCACTGCACGGTACTGCATATACTGTAGCTACAAGTGCCTCGAGGTGTATATACCTAATCAAACTTCATAGCACAGACAAGGGTGAGGAACACTTTGTGATGAACAGCCTTGTTCTGAATTTCAAAAATGTTAAAGCAAGAATAAAGCCAAAACCCCCCTCTGTGACAGAGCGAGAGAGACAGAGTGAGAGAGCAAGAGAGAGAGAGAGAGAGCGCAAGAGAGGGAGAGCGAGAGAGAAAAACACTCATGACCAGCTGTATTTTGTTTGTAGTCTGGCAAGCAATCTTTGTTATGATGAGCATTTCAAGCAGCGATCACAGTAATTGTAAAAAGATGTGTCACAGATGGCTTCAAAAGCAATTGGACCAAGGTGGCTTGCTTTAAGTAATTGTTTGCATTAAGCTTTGTTTATTCATTAATTAAAAGTGTGATTTAGAAGAAGGCAATCCAAGCATGTTAAAGGAATTGATCCAGTATTGTATTGCAAGTATGTGTTTGCAAAACTAAACACATAGGTTGCATAACTAATAGAGCCCTTCATATTCATTCAGCGTGATCAAAAGTTCAATGACCTCAAATACATTCAGCTGACAGTTGTTTATTGACACCCAAAGTTTTTGGATAAAACGTATGCACCAAAACATGTTACATTTTTAAACAAGTGAGGTTAAGCTATTAATACACTATTCGTACTTGACTTCCTTTGAGCAGCTTTAAAAGGAACAACTTGCCTAAGCATAGAAAGAAAGGGTCGTTTTTAAACAGATCTTCGAACAGCACAAAGACGTCTTTCAGAAAGCCCAGGTCGACCACGTTGTAACTCCATTGATGTTTCACCCTTACCTTTAAATTTAACTATGGTTTTGTTAAAAGCAGAAAGGGCTATTTCAAGATGCCTAGCTATTTGTCCCCTTCTTTTTGTTAAATATGTTTGGATTCAGTTAACTTCTAGGCATTAAAGACAAGTAGTGTCCAATCTGAAAAGAAGAAACCACTCCCTGTTTGTCAGGTAGGCTAAATCACTGACTTTATCTGATGCTGAAAACTGTCCATCACCCACTCTTTTCAGTGGTGGTTCTACGCTCTGGGGGAACACGTAAAGCTCTTGTATTGAGCCCACCGACAATCACATTCCTTCACAGAAAGGGTTCCAAGCAGATGGTTCCAGGCAAATGTTGTCATCTTAACATCTCATTGCTCTTTTACTGTTAGACGCTGTGATACTGAATGATTGCGCAAAATCTTCTGGCAACCTGCCAGGGCTTTCTGATTCAAATAGAGTATGCCTCACTGCACCCCAGTAACCACTGATGTACTGTACAATTTGGCAAGTCTCAATCTGAACTGATACAGAGCCCTCACTCTTACCTGCAGTACATGTGCTCTTTTTAATAAATGTTGTTGAGAGATTTATTCTCTCTCTCACTCTCTCTCTTTAACTCTCCCTGGCTCTCTGTCGAGCTATACATGTCGCTCCTGAGCTGCCAGTGATCCAAACCCCCTCTGCCCTCTGGATCTGTCCTGTCTGACTCATCCTGGTGCCCTGCTTCGGGTTGGAGATCTCGTCGCATGCATGCCCCATGTGGTCTGTCTGGGATGCGTGTGGTGACTGGGGACGGTTCCACTTTATCACAGTAAGACCGGCCTGGCCTCAGCTGATGCTGACAGCTGTTCTTTGGAGGAGTCGTGACTGCAGTCGCCTGAGTTCAGGACTGGAATTTCCTACAGGTCCACCTGAGCCTCCAACAACAAACCGGACTCCATTTAAACTTAAACACAGTATGACCCCAAATGAGGATGGGTTCCCTGTTGAGTCTAGTTTCTCTCAAGGTTTCTTCCTACTGCCATTTCAGGAAGGTTTTCTTGCCACTGTCGCCGTCACCCTTGGCTTGCTCATCAGGGACAATCTTATCATTTTGTTTCATACACATTTCATACAATTTTTCATAATTCTTTTGATTGTGTAAAGTTGCTTTGTGACAATAACAATTTATAAATGTATTTTAAAACATGATTTAAATTTATTTCTAATTGTCCCTAATATTTGATAAGAATATGGCACAATCATTAAGAACGAATTTATGTCAGCGTGATCTTTGTAAGTGTCCTTGTTTACTTAGTTCTCAAATGATGTTTTTAACCTTGATTGTGTTTTTCTCTTACTGTTTTTCCTTTCTTGGCCTTGGCTTGAGTATAAAATGAGTGTTTTGCCATTTGTTTGGATTCCATTTCCCAGCCTGACTGATTGATGCATACACGCAAAATAAAACTTCTCCAGCTGAACCCTGGTTCTGAGTCACCTGATTCATTTATCATCTAATACTCTGGTCAGATCCAGAAGATATGAAAATAAATTACATTAGTATGAGTTGTGACCAAAACCCAATATGAAATTGCACACATTTCCGGATTTAGATGTGACTAAAAATGATACAGATATGAACGTATTTGGGACTTTTTTCCTTTACAAATCTTGCCAGAAAGCTTCAGAATAAAGTGTGCATTGTCATCCTGCAATCCTGCAGAAACAAAGAAGTCACATGGACAGAATGTTTTTATTTTAATGTGGAGCTCAGAGAACATTTTGATGTTTTCTTGACATTGCTTGATTCCACATGTCAAAATTGATTGTTCAGCACAGTTCTTTCAGGTTCTAATGATATCAAGAGCTTTTGAAATATGCAATAATAAGATGATGTACAAGAGGCATAATTGTTGGAAAAAACATTTCTCAGCTTTTATTTACATTTGAACAAAAAGTGGCATGTTCAAAATTACTCATACCTTTCCAAACTGTCACAGTCTATGATAAAATCCAAAAGTTCTATACCATTCCAAATAGGCCAAGCTATTCGATAGTCTCCTAATTACCCTGATTAATTGGGAACAGCTGTTCAATTCAACAAGTGAAAAACAGAAGCTCCCTGCTGTTGGTTTGTGGACAGTCATGACCAAGACAAAGGAGCTCACTAAGGACCTTCGACTGTGCATTGTGGCTGCTCACAAGTCAGGAAAGGGCTGTAAGTCAATATCTAAATGTTCTGAAGTTCCAGTGGCTACAGTGCAAAGTATTATTAAAAAATACAAGACGTTCCGTACTGTGAAAAACCTCGGAGGATGTTGTTGGAAGCCAAAAGTGACACCTGTGCTGGCCAGGAGGGTAGTGAGAGAGGTAAAAAGGAATCCAAGGATCACCACAGAAGCCATCCTGATGAATCTGGGCTCTGCTGGTGGCAACATCTCAAGGCAGACAATCCAACGGACACTGCACACCGCTGGGTTCCAAGAACGCAGACCAAGGAGGACACCACTTCTCCAGATAAGGCACACGAAATCCTGCTTGGCCTTTGCAAATGCTCATCTGGACAAAGAAGATTTAATTGTTTGGCCACAATGATGTAGCTTTCATTTGGTGTATAAAAGGAGAAGCCCATCTAAGAACACCATCCCCACTGTCAAACAAGGTGGTGGGAACCTGTTTTGGGGGTGTTTTTTAGCCTTTTTTTTTGTTTTTTTTTTAGTGTTTTTTCCCTTAGTTTCAGGGAACCTAATCACAGTAAAGAGCACCATGAAAAAGGAGCAATACATCAAAATTCTCAACAACAATATGAGGTCTTGGACATTGAAATGATTAGCAGACATAAACATTAACGTTTTGCAGTGGCCTAGCCAGAGTCCTAACTTAAATCGAATTGAGAATCTGTGGAGGGAGCTAAAGATCAGGGTGATGGTAAGGAGACCAACATGAAAGAGTTGGGGCTCATCGCTAAAGATGAACGAGCAAAAATACCAGTGGAGACATGAAAAAAGCGGGTCAGCAATTATGGGAAGCATTTGATTTTCGTAATAGCCAATAAAGGCTTTTCTATTGCTTATTGAAAAGAGTATGAATAATTTTGGACATGCCACCTTTTGCTCGAGTATAAGTAAAAGATGACTAGTAATTTTTCTTACAATGATGCCTCTTGTACGTCGTCTTATCACCTTCTGGGAGACACTTGTCATTTCTAATCAAGAAAAAACTTGCTGGTTGAATAAAAGTAACTTTAAGTCAGAATTTGCCGGGGTATGAATAATTTCAGGCTTGACTGTATGTATAACAAACCAAACCATTAGCTTTAATGACCAAAAACATTCACCTAAATGGAATGTTATTCAATCAAAAGTCAATAAAGGACGCCAATGTCTAAATCACAGACAGCGGTCATTTCAATTTCCATCCAGCAGAGGGCAATATTTCACAAGTCTGCTGTATATTCAGAGAGTCACCTCACAACTATCTTAATGTGTAAATCATTAAATGGAAGTGATAATACTGTACAGTCGTGGCCAAAAGTTTTGAGAATTACATGAATATTGGAAATAGGAAAAGTTGCTGCTTAAGTTTTTATAATAGCAATTTGCATATACTCCAGAATGTTATGAAGACTGATCAGATGAATTACATAGTCCTTCTTTGCCATGAAAATTAACTTAATCCCGAAAAAAAAAAAAAAGATTTATAGGATCATCAAGAACTTCAAGGAAAGAGGTTCAATTCTTGTTAAGAAGGCTTCAGGGCGTCCAAGAAAGTCCAGCCAGCGCCAGGATCGTCTCCTAAAGAGGATTCAGCTGCGGGATCGGGGTGCCACCAGTGCAGAGCTGCTCAGGAATGGCAACAGGCAGGTGTGAGCGCATCTGCACGCAGTGAGGCCAAGACTTTTGGAAGATGGCCTGGTGTCAAGAAGGGCCACTTCTCTCCAAAAAAAACATCAGGGACAGATTGATCTTCTGCAAAAAGTATGGCGAATGGACTGCTGAGGACTGGGGCAAAGTCATATGCTTGGATGAAGCCTCTTTCCGATTGTTTAGGGCTTTGTTTAGGTTGTTTAGGGCTTGTCAGGAGTAACAGTAGTTACAGAGTGTCATGCCAACAGTAAAGGATCCTGAGACCATTCATGTGTGGGGTTGCTTCTCATCCAAGGGAGTGGGCTCACTCACAATTTTGCCCAAAAACACAGCCATGAATAAAGAATGGTACCAAAACACCCTCCAACAGCAACTTCTTCCAACAACAGTTTGGTGAAAAACAATGCATTTTCCAGCACGACGGAGCACCGTGCCATAAGGCAAAAGTGATAACTAAGTAGCTCGGGGACCAAAACTTTGAAATTTTGGGTCCATGGCCTGGTAACTCCCCGGATCTTAATCCCATTGAGAACTTGTGGTCAATCCTCAAGAGGCGGGTGGACAAACAAAAACCCACTAATTCTGACAAACTCCAAGAAGTGATTATGAAAGAATGGGTTGCTATCAGTCAGGATTCGGCCCAGAAGTTGATTGAGAGCAGCCCAGTCGAATTGCAGAGGTCCTGAAAAAGAAGAGCCAACACTGCAAATACTGACTCTCTGCATAAATGTCATGTAATTGTCGATAAAAGCCTTTGAAACGTATGAAGTGCTTGTAATTATATTTCAGTACATCACAGAAACAACTGAAACAAAGATCTAAAAGCAGTTTAGCAGCACTTTGTTGAAAACTAATTGTGTCATTCTCAATTTTTGGCCACGACTATACATTTTCATACACCCCTTTTGAAATTTGAATTTAAAAAAATGAACATCTAAAGGTTTGACTATGCCTTTGATTTTATATTGCTTTATTTGAGTATATCCACTGTTAGATACGGATGAAAAAATATACGAGTTGAGAAAACCTATGCTAAAAAAAAAACTTTTAAGGGTTATTCATCTTTTATTGCAATACTATCAGAATGCAATGTTTTGTAATTGCAGCTTTCTGTCAATGATTTAAGACAGCCAAGCCTGTCAGCAATGCATGACATTGGTAATGCTAATGTTTTCTAAAAAATAAATAAATTAATAAAATAATAATAAACCTCAGGCATACATTTTTTTTTTAAATGTCAATACACAAACATCAATTGCATGTTCATATGAATTTCATTTCAAACTGTTTTCTGTTTACTTTGCTATAATTTCCCTGATTAATAAAACCTAACATAAGAGTGCATTTGTCTTTTGGGTAAAAAAAGAAAAAAACACTTCAAATTCATAGACAGGCTGGTAAATGCAAATCTTTATGTTACAAAGTATTTATTTCAAATAGATATGTATAGTGAGCTGTACGTTGCACATAACCAGAAAAAATATTATTTTGTTGTCTTGGTAACTGCTGTGAAAAAGTATCAAACATGCAAGATTATATTTTGTCATCAGAAATTTTTCCGAGTGATGTACAAGAAAGGTTCTCATGCTTCCACCCAACTTTTACCAGTACATAAAAGAAATTCATTCTTGGATCAAGTAAAAAATGTGTTGTACAAAACAAATATATACATAATAAAGTAAGACCCACTAAAATTAAATGTATGTAACTGGCTGAGAAATCGTGCTCCAAGCGTTGTCCATGATTGCTCCTGTGCCCAGTTTTATGCCTGGAAACTTATTTTACCATTATTTATTTTAGCATCCACAATGACCCAAAATCAGCATTTAAACAATAGCCCCCATTGTTTTTCATTGCGGCTCTGCACTTGCTGCTGCTACAATACCATGCTGCCTGAGCTGGCTCCTCAAAATCTGATTTTTTGATTTCCAGTCCTCCACCTAGGAGCACAAAAAAGCTTTGATTTTTATTTTAAAAATGATACATTCAAATTTGGCTTAATGCCTAACGCATGGCTATTTTATTTTAATTCATCTTAGGCTAATCTACTTTAGTGAACATTGATGTTATTTTGCCTACATCACCAAAATCTGAAAGAAATAGAAAAGGGCTTACTTCTTGTCGTAAAAGTTGGTTGTCCATCCTCAACCTCTCCAGTGTGCTGAGCTCCTCTGCTAATCGATTATTACTTTGTCGTAGCTCCTGAATGTAATCACAAGCCTTTGAGAGGATGCCTCCTTTACTCTGTAGCAAACCACAAGGGAGAAAATGGCATTGTGTTGCCCTATTGACCCATGATCTGTAGTGAACTTCCAGATAAACTGAAACCCACCTGCCCAGTCTTGGTGGCGTCCAACGTGCAGTCTGGAATGGTTTTTGAAAGCTGAACAATCCAGTTGTTTATCTTATCTCTGCGCCTTCGTTCAACTATAAATTGGCAAACAAAAATATTACTCAGGTGCAAAGAGATTCATTTTCTCTGATTTTTTAATATAACAATTAGGAAGCATATACTGCTTCAAGACTTCAAGTCATTTCTCACCTTCGTTGTGTTGTGCTCGTCGTTTCTCATCTCGAGACGTCCTAGGTGCCTCTGACTTACTGTCAATATAAAATATACCACAATAAAAATAAACATACCTTCTTAAAACTCTAAGCATGAAACAAATCTAATAATTTATACTAAATATAAATTGCTGTTACAAGCCATCATAAAATTCTAAATAAGATGATTAAATTACGTGTTGCAAGTTTGTGTGCGTGGTGCAATAGATCTCTGGGTTGCTCCTGTTAAAACTTCCTGGGGTGACATCATCACATACAACTGACCTTTAACAATGATGAAGGAAAAATGTAGTTAGTTTTGTATACAAGCGGCTGCATATACAAAATATTCATTAGGAGTATGTAACATATAAAACAATGCAAGGCCTCTATCATAACTCTATACATTGGTAATAATGTAACACATGTGACACAGACTGACTAACTAGCAGAAGATTTTATTATTATACTATTCACACTTCCAGGCTGAATGAAGGCACATTATAGAAATAATTTACATTATGAAATCTGAATTTACATGAAATCTACACATAAACATGAAATCTAAATTTACACATGAATATAGATGAAAAACATGAATTTACATTAAGAATTAGAATAGTAAACATGCACAAAGCACTTATTCAAAATCACAGCATTTCATATGCATGCTCAAGCAGCATAAATTAGTACTGCATTCTGTCTAAATCTGCAAAATAGCAGAAATTATGTTTTACATGCAATAAAACGTGACCTCTTTAATTCTAAAATTACACATAGTTAACATGTGGAAATATTTTAATAAGCTCACACTAAGCACAATGTACATGCTTTATATTATTAATTATATTCTGTAGATTCTATATCTAACAAAAAGTGAGCATGGTAGTCTCATTTTATTTGTTTACCGGTTTATAAAATTTACTTTGACTAATACTCTTATAATTTGCAAGTGAGCTTTTGGAAAGCTAAAACTTAATATTTTTATCCTAATTTGTAGGACAAAATCTTTTGATAGTTGTTACATGGTGCGAGTTTGGGAGTCACATCACGAAAGGTAATAGCTTATGAGAGCTCTTATACAGGGCTTCTGAGGGGGATAGTGAAATAGGAAGGTGTGAAAGTGCTTATGATTGGAACGAGAAGACCTTCCAGTTTAGAGATAGCGCGGGTTTATTAATAAAATAAAATAAAAATAAAAAACTGAAAACAAAAAACACCCAGAGCGCCATCGTCTGCCTGAAAAACTAAAAATAACTCTCTCGCCCTCTCTGGACAAGTCAACCCTTTCTCAGGCCTCATGTCTAATTTACATATGTTTTTGACTTTTAACTTCAGTCGAAAGCGCTCGCTTGATTGATGGCGTGCCAAATTCGGTCAAGAATTACTCTGTACAACAGTAAAGAAAAAAGAAAATGTATATATTTTATAATATATAAAATAATATATATATATTTTTATATCTCTCCGAACAAAAAAGTTGTTTGGTAATAAGATTTAAAAACTTGACCAATACAAATCACAACACTAACAGTGTAATTGCTGGTGTTTTCCATATTATGACAACATCTGTTCAGCAAAACTTGAAACTGTACAAAGGGAATGTTATAAAAACCTAATAGTAAGCCATTCCAGGTAAGTGCATGCTTTTAAAAAAAAAAAAGAAAGAATTTTTCCTTTACCTGTAGGTGTGCCCTGGCTGAGGATTGTGTCAGATGCCTGCACACCAGTGACCATAGTGCCTGTCCCAGCATCTGAAATAGTGGCAGGGTAGTAGGTGTAATGGGTTTCTGTGCCATCTCCCTCTAAGGCTTCGGACTGAGAGAACACAGCCTATTTATGCAGAATAACAGCGGTATTGGTTACAATGAAAGAATAATAATCGGTTATGAAAATCGTCATTATACATATATCATTTTATACTTGCCTGTGTAACAGGCTGTGTTGTAGCAGGAAACCCAGCAACAACACTGACAGCTGTGGTGCCATCCGTTTGAGCCTCTAACTGTCCATCTGCAACCTGAATTACCCTATAAGTCACCTGAAAAGAAATGTGAGGATTACTAACATGGAGTAAAACAAATTTCTTAAGATCCTATTGTTAGTTGGACAGTCCTAATACAAAACATATCTGCTCCAACCACTTGAACCACAGAGCAGTGTGATACTACTTAACAGTTTACAACTTCATCACTTCTACTCTTGTCCTACCTGCCCGATGGGAGGGTACAGTTCCCCTACCTGCCCCCCAGCTCCCTCTGTCTTGAACACGTATTTTATGGGCTGCTCGGAGGAAAATGTGGCAGCTGACTGAATAGTTGTAATTGCTGACGGATCCTCGGCAGTAGCCACTACCCCTGATGGAACATCCAAAAAAAACCCGGATTAGTCATAGCATATTAACTTAAGTTTTACTATAGGGCTGGGATATGTAAGAAATAAGGCAATATTTTATCCATATACAGTACAGACCAAACGTTTGGACACACCTTCTCATTCAAAGAAGTTGAATTTGTATTATGGCAAGAAAAAAGCAGCTAAGTAAAGAAAAACGAGTGGCCATTATTACTTTAAGAAAGTTCAGTCAGTCAGTTCAGAAGGTCAGTCAGTCCGAAAAATTGGGAAAACTTTGAAAGTGTCCCCAAGTGCAGTCACAAAAACCATCAAGCGCTACAAAGAAACTGGCTCACATGCGGACCGCCCCAGGAAAGGAAGACCAAGAGTCGCCTCTGCTGCGGAGGATAAGTTCATCCGAGTCACCAGCCTCAGAAATCGCAGGTTAACAGCAGCTCAGATCAGAGAGCAGGTCAATGCCACACAGAGTTCTAGCAGCAGACACGTCTCTAGAACAACTGTTAAGAGGAGACTGTGTGAATCAGGCCTTCATGGTAGAATATCTGCTAGGAAACCACTGCTAAGAACAGGCAACAAGCAGAAGAGACGCGTTTGGGCTAAAGAACACAATAAAGAAAACTCCTTGAATGAGAAGGTGTGTCCAAACTTTTGGTCTGTACTGTACAGTCAAGGACAAAGAAAGCACACCTTCCTTCAACTTTAAGCTTTTTATTTATCAGCACTTAAATTACAGTTGTGTGGTCCTCACCAGTGACATAGTGCAAGGTATACTGTAAGGTGTAGAACAACTTATTTTTCAATCTGCACGTTGTATACCTACTTCTACATCCAAGATATACAGATTAGGCTAACTAGTGTGAGACGTTGTAAATGCAAGTGTCTGTATGTGTGTGCCTTGCAATGGATTGGCACCCCGTCCAGGGTCTCCTCGGAGAGGCTCCAGGCTTCCCACGACTCTGTATACCGGATAAAGCGGTATAGATGATGAGTGAGTGAGTGAGTAAATTAACAGGGAGAAAGAAGCGGAAAAAAAAATCCACCAAAAAAAAAAAAAAAAACTGCTTCCATAACTAACGTCCTTCTGATGACATGTCAGTGCTGTTAGCTAGCAGCAGCTCGGGTAACTACAGCCCAGCTCACACACACACTCACTGTTCATAACATAGAGCTTTAAAAAAAAAAAAAAATAATAATTTTTTACTTAGGATAAATTTACAGTGTACAGCCATAGCCGAAGTTTTTAATGTGGCAAGTATTTATTTTCACAAAGTCTGCTGCTTCAGTGTTTTTAGATCTTTTTGTCAGATGTTACTATGATATACAGTATACAGCAATGGCCAAAAATTGAGAATGACACAAATATAAATTTTCACAAAGTCCGATGCCTCAGTTTTTATGATGGCAATTTGCATATACTCATGAATACAGAATTTTATGTACAGTGATCAGATGAATTGCAATTAATTGCAAAATTTCTCTTTGCCATGAAAATTAACTTAATAATAAAAAAAGAAAGAACAAAAAAACCCTTTACACTGCATTTCAGCCCTGCCACAAATGGACTAGGTGACATCATGTCAGTGATTCTCTTATTAACACAGGTGAGAGTGTTGATGAGGACAAGGCTGGAAATCACTCTGTCATGCTGACTGAGTTAGAATAACAGACTGGAAGCTTTAAAAGGAGTGTGGTGCTTGAAATCATTGTTCTTCCTCTGTTAACCATGGTTACCTGCAAGGAAACACGTACAGTTATCACTGCTTGACACAAAAATAAATTCATAGGTAAGGACATTGCTGCTAGTTAGATTACTCCTAAATTAACCATTTATTGAATCATCAACAACTTCAAGAAGAGAGGTTCAGTTGTTGTGAAGAAGTTAATAATATAGGAATAATAACAATATAGGAATAAGGAATAATGCCAAGGAGAACTTGTGGTCAATCCTCAAGAGGCGGGTGGACAAACAAAAGCCCATAAATTCTGACAAACTTCTGATGATGCAAGATCGGGGTGCCATTGATTGACAGCATGCCAGGGCAAAATGCAGAGGTCTAAAAAAAGAAGCGTCAACACTGCAAATATTGACTCTTTGCATAAACTTAATGTTATTGTTAATCAAAGCTTTTGACACTTGCAAATGCTTGTAATTATACTTCAGTATGTCATACAGTAGTAACATCTGATACAAACATCTAAAAACACTGAAGCAGCAGACTTTGTGAAAATTCATTTGTGTCATTTTCAAAAATTGTTTGTTCATCATGCACAGAACCATGTTCGGTGAAAAATAAACAGTGTATCAACACAACCACCTCATACCAACTAAAGGATTGAGGGGTGAGCGGTAATGCTTTGGGATTGTTTTGCAGCAACAGGACCAGAAAAAGTTGCAGTCACTGAGACAATGATGAACTCGCCTTTATCCCATTCTTGAAAATTCCTGAGATAAATGTGAACTCTGTCCAGTAGTGGAGCAACATTGGGGGGATGCAACAGGATAATGATCCCAAGCACACAAGCAAATAGACATCTGAAACTCCAAGTCCAGTCCTCAACCCCTTTAGATTATGTGACTGGAACTTAGGAGAATTTCACATTAACAAATGTTCTCAAACTTCAATGAGTTTGAACCAATATGCCGCTTTAAATAATGACCCATAAACATCGTAAATCTATAATCTGTTATATATATACATATATGCATGTTATTACATTATGTGTGTGTAATTATTTTAGGCAGAAATAAGAACCGATGAAATGTTGGAGCAGAGTGAGGAGCGTCAGCGAGAAATATTGAAGCAACATGAGGAGCGTCAGTGCAAAGAAACATCATAGCGGCAGCGAGAAAAAACATCGGAGCGGTGTGAGCAGCCAGAGTGAAAGCAAACATCGAGTAGTGTGAGGAGCGGGACCGAGAAGAAACCTCAGAGCAGTGAGGGCAGCAGCGAGAAACATTAGAGCAGCATGAGGAGCGGTAGCGAGAAGTAACGTAGCAGCAGAAAGCGTGGGAGCAAGAAGAAACATTGTATTAGCATGAGGTGTTGCAGCGAGGACAAACATTGGAGGAGCGTGAGAAGCGTCAGTGAGAAACAGTGGAGGAGCGTGAGGAGCGTCAGCGAGAAACAGTGGAGGAGCGTGAGGAGCGTCAGCGAGAAACAGTGGAGGAGCGTGAGGAGCGTCAGCGAGAAACAGTGGAGGAGCGTGAGGAGCGTCAGCGAGAAACAGTGGAGGAGCGTGAGGAGCGTCAGCGAGAAACAGTGGAGGAGCGTGAGGAGCGTCAGCGAGAAACAGTGGAGGAGCGTGAGGAGAGTCAGCGAGAAACAGTGGAGGAGCGTGAGGAGCGTCAGCGAGAAACAGTGGAGGAGAGTGAGGAGAGTCAGCGAGAAACAGTGGAGGAGAGTGAGGAGCGTCAGCGAGAAACAGTGGAGTAGAGTGAGGAGCGTCAGAGAGAAACAGTGGAGGAGTGTGAGGAGCGGCAGCGAGTTGACCACACACTCCATTCACAGGTAATGGTAGCATGCGTGTATCAGGACCTGAAAGTGGGCAGAGTCATGGGTAACCTCTACTCATCTCTATAATCAAATAATTATACCCAGTATTTTCTTTCATAACTCCACATCTATTTGCTGCAATAAATAACTGTAATGATAACTGGATGATTGCTTCTTTTACGCACCAGCGAAAAATTCACAACACCATGTGTGCATTTTGAATGGATATCCTGATACAGAGGATAGTTACAGGTTATAGGTTAATTATACCTTCTTCAATTACAGGAACATTACAATCAGGGTCCGGACTTTTCTGTTGCCTAAAAAAGAAAATAGCATAAGTGCACGTAAATAAATAAATAAATAAATAAATAAAAAATCAATAACGTTTAGGTGAGTGTAGAAGGCAAGCATCCTGCTATTGCACCAAGTATATTAATCAGATACCCCTTCATCTCCACCGGCATGTGAAACAGCAAGTGCTGCTCAATCCACCCTCCTGCAAAATAACAACAGAAAAAACAAACTCAGTCCAAATGCAAACACGACGTTAATTGCACACGCGTGAAAAAAGCACCATATACTGTATGTACATTTCTTAAACACAAACCAAGCTATTAGCTAGTTAGCTAGCTAGTGAAACGTTTTTGCACCACAGGCCGTACGGCACAAAGAAAGAATGCACACTCAGCGTTCAGTGAAGTTAATACAGTGTATATCAATGGTCTGTGCAGAAAAGCAAGTAGAAAAGAACAGCTTCATATTTAGCCGAGTGAACTAGCATCCAATTAGGCAGCTAACGCTAACTGCGCTGCTAAAACTTGTCAAATTTCGCCAACGGGTCACGCGAATGAGATGATTTAAGGACTAATTCGACACAATTACCACACGCTATTAAATGAACACACATGTAATAATATTTAACTAGTTTAAACTAAGAAACCCCGCAATTTCTCGACACGGCTTACCTCTTTTATCGCTGTATTGTTTACTTGCGCCGGTATGACACGGGTTGCCAGGTCCGTCTAATTGAAAATGAAAAGATGTGAATGCACTGCATTCTATGCAATAAAAATCCAGAAAACATTACAAAAAAAAAAAAAAAATTTTTTTAAATCATAAATCAATATAGTGTTTTTTAAAATAAAAAATAAAGCATAGTCTAATATACTAACATCTATGCTAGTATACTGGTTGTATCAGCTTATTTATTATTACTTGGTTAATATCTTATTTTCTTAAAAGTAATTTGCATATGATGTAGAAGTAATTCAGAAACTGATTCCTTTTGTTCAGAAACCTAGACAAGTAACAATATTAGCAGAAGTATAATAACTATTTATTTTATTTGTTTATTTATTTAAAATGTAAACAGAGACATTATTCTTACTTAAAGACGACACTTTCCTAAACTAATATTAGTATTATACATGTCCATAAAGATAAACCTCTCCAAACGCTATATGCTGCAACTACAAAAGAAGTCTATCTACTGTACATTAACTATAGTTACTTTTCCTCGTGCACGTTGTGTGTTCCCAGTGCATGTTCTCCCTGGGCTTCGTGGGTTTCCTCCAGATACTCCGGTTTCCTCCCACAGCCCAAAGACATGCAGATTAGGCTAATTGTAGTTTCCAAATTGCCCATGTGTGTCTATGTGCCTCACCTCATGCCCTCCTGTGGTAGGCTACAGGTCCCCACGCGACCCTGTATAAAGGATAAGCGGTATAGACTATGAATGAATGAATGAATGAATGAATGAAGGAATGATTATAACCACCATGCGTAGCATAAATTGTGTATAAACTTTACATTTTTAAAAATGTATATAATATCCACGGATCGGGCAACAGTGTGTGTGTGTGTGTGTGTGTGTGTGTGTGTGCGCGCGTCATTATTATTCAGCGAATAATTTAACTTGCCATTTAACTCTTTTAGGGATTTTACTTTTTAAAACATGACAAAAAACAGTATATTTTCCCCTATTAAACGATACATATAAAATTATTTATACTTATCTATAATTAATTATTAATTGTTAATTTTATTATTTATTTTATTTATTTAGAAGTAGTGTGAAACATGGCGAACACATGATTTCTATGGATTTGTCATCATATGTCCAGAGAAAATGTAATAATGTAATAAACTTTGGTACTCAAGTATAAGTACTGTTACTTCAGTGAAATTTTACTGAAGTACAAGTAAAGTTACCACAAAGGGAATGATTTTCCCTCTGCTTTTCATGATTTTCATTCATTTATTTTTCACTCAGTAGTGGATATGATTTCAAATGTAGCGAAGTACAATACTTCAAACAAAACAAGCTTAAATAAAAGTAAAATTACAGATTTTAAAAACTACTTTAAAAAGTAGAAGTACACAAAATAACTACTCAATTACAGTAACCAAAGTAAATGTAATTCGTTACTTTCCACCTCTGCATACGGTATGTCTAAAAAAATATTTCATACTTCTACAGTCCCAAAATGAAATTATAGGCCAGGTCAACAACTTGAATTCTTCATCATGTTTTTCAAACCTAATTTGAAACATACATAATTTGTTTAATAACAAAATTATTTTTGCAGTGACAAGCCACCATACCACACTGCCATGGGAATATTTGGTTTGCAACAATTGTTGGTATGTGTTACGTGTCAAAGTAGCATCCACATGAATGCCAGGACCTAGGGTTTTTCAGCAGAACATTGCCCAGAGCATTAAAATTCACCAGCATGCCTTCTTCCAACAGTTCATCCTGAAGCCATCCATTGGCAAGGTTAGTGAGGCACATGCACCCAGCTGTCCATATGATGCAAAAGAAAATATGATCAATCAACCCAGACCAGCCTTGTCTATTGCTCCATGGTCCAGTTCTGATGTTGATATGTTCATTGTAGGAGCTTTCAGCAGTGGACGGCATTTTCACTTGGGTCAGCATGAGCAATCTGACCAGTCTGCAGCTACACAGCCCCATACACAGCAAGTTGTGATGCTATGTGGGTTCTGGCACCTATCATAACCAGAAATATTTGTTCCAGCAAATTGTGCTACAGTTGCTTTTATGTGGGATCAGCTTGTTCACTGAATGCCCTACCATGTCCTACTTTTGAAAGGTACTATTCACTGAATAGCATCAACACCCAAATAAACCTTTCTTTCTTTCAACTAATTTTATTTTAAACAAAATAATTATTATATAGCCAATTAGGGGCGTCTGTGAGCTCACACAAGCGGAAGTAGCGGATAGCGCTGTTCTCCGAGTGTGTTACGCCACCCCCAAAGGTGCTTGAGCAAGCGGTTCAAAATTATGTGATTGGCTGGCATCACGTGGTTCGGAGGAAACATGTGATGGTCATCGGCCCTCCCAACTGAGTGGTTGTAGTAGCCTTAATGTGGGAGCCCCCTAATGACGGGGAGGAATTGGAAACGACTACATTAGGGAGAAAATCGGGGAAAAAATTGTCACTAAATTGGAGTGGTCATTCTTAAGAGCACACATGTGCAAGCAACTGATAGCCATAGGAGGACGCCAAAGCCCATATCAAGTGTAAAGAATGCTGAATAGGCAGAAAAACTAAAAAAAGGGAATGTAGGTCTGAACTAATTTAAGGCCACTTGTAGTATTAAAGATGAGGCTCAATGAGTGAGTATTTCTGCACTGGTAGACACAGCAACTAATGCTAATGTTCATGGGCGTCGCTAGGCCATTTTTAACATTTGTACTCAGCCCCCCTAAAGATTATCCATAACTTTACACAAATTGGTGATCGCCCACGTCCCCTTTAAATTTCATATAAAAAACGGCGGCATACTTCGGCTCCTTCTGAAGTCTGCCCCGTCCTTCAGCACGGTCTTCAATTCGCCATCACAGAGCGAGGATTAAGCCAAGGTGTGTGTTACGAGGGATTAATCAGTTATGTTTTTGCTGTATTCACCCCTCATCACACCAGCTGTTTTCTCTAGAGACAGATTCATTCTATGACAGATCTATATTCTATGAATCTATGGTCTACTTTATAAAACAATCATGCTGTTGCTGTTTTAATCAGAAAACCTAACCACTTTGCACAGTGCATATAGCATTAACTACCATACAGTTATGCACATAAATGATTAAAAACAGTGACAGACAGCATTCAGTGGCAGTATTTTAACTGCATAGCAGTGTGATTTACAGAGATAGAAAAATCCAGTTTTTTTTGTCATAAATATTGTATTGTATTAAATAATGTTCCAGATCATAGAATAGAAACAAACAAACAAAAAAAAAAAAGAATGATATTAAAAAAATGCGTTGTTTAATTACATTAAAACAATGTTTGTCTACTGTATATTAATGAATTTGAATAAATACCCTAGTAGTCATGAAATTTTAAGGGGGTTGATTATAGAACCTATTGTCACGAACTGGTATTACTAGCGGTTCAGGCGGATGTAATCGCCGTGGGTACAGGCATAGGCGCAGAGGGGTTGTTTAAACTAGTCTTTTATTTAAAAACAAACAAACAAACAAACAAACAAACAATCAAAAAAAAAACATAGGGCTCTTTAACCCGCAACCACAGTCTCCTTAAGCAGCCATTCAGACTCTTTAAGCCATTCAGACTCTTTAAGTAGACACAAAGGCTTAGAGCAGACACAAAGGCTTAGAGCAAGGGAGACACAAGAGACAGGGACAAAGCTCGAGACAGGGCAAACTCAGGAGACACTGGAGGCGAGAGGGGGAACCTTGAAACAGGGGAGAAACACCAAAGATTCAAAACAAGGGAAAACACAAGAAACACATGGCAAAGTACTTAAATATATCACAGAATGAACTAAAAAACACTTACACAAACACCATCACACAGATAACAACACAGTTCAAAGCCCATATAACCAAACTAGAAAGAATAGAATCAAATCAAATCAAATTAAACCAAACCAAACCAAACCAAACCAAACCAAACCAAATGCCCACTGACAGTATTAATGCTCGACCCAATTTCCCAGAACAACCAGCTATTTATAACAATACTAATGAGCTGCCTCGTTTCAGGTGAGCTCCATCATTACCTGACCGAGGTGCCTTCTGGGAAACTGAGTCGACTAACAAATCTACTGTACACAAAAACAAACATGGACATAATGCCCCTTAGGGGTGGTCCCTTACACCTACTGTCTTATTTATAAAGCTGTGTGTGTGTGTGTGTGTGTGTGTGTGTGTGTGTGTGTGTGTGTGTGTGTCCCCTTAACTGAAAATCCTAGAAACGCCCCTGCTAATGTTCATTACAGAGTGTTATCCCTTGAGCAGACAGCTCAGCAGAACCGACAGATCATTCACAGCATTTACAACAAATAACATCTGTGTGCATTTTTAAAAATAATGCAGTGCCAAAATGAGATGACTTACATACTAGTCAACCACTGAAAACATCTATATTCTTAAGAGATCAGTTCATCTACCATTCATTTATAAGGGCATTTGAGAACAAGATCACCAACCTAAAAGATAAATTGTTCTACCTGCAGTAGTTCACAAGGAGATCCTTAACCTCAGTCATAGTTGTGAACACATGAGACCAGATGAAGGTTACAAAGAGGCTAGGAGGTTCCTTTACCAACACTTTGGGCATGAAAAAAAACAACAACACAGGGGACCAGAAATGGTTAAATGACTTTATTTATTCTGGCAAGTTCATCTATAACACAACTTTTAATAATAATAATAATAATAATAATAATAATAATAATAATAAAAAGCTTTTGCCACTACTATTTGGTAAAGTCTAGATTGTGGGACTTGTGCTATAGTACCCCTTGGTGAAGTAAGCAATCCCGCTGTTGGTGGGCCACAAGACCAGTGCTTCCACTGATTTACATTCAGGAAGCACAGCAGTTTGTTCATGATTAGATTGTTGACCTGGGAGCACTACAGCAGCTCTTTGCACAGCTCCCATTGGAGAGTGTCCCCACACTTGGGCCCAGAGTCAATGAAAGGCATTGCTGACATATCAGGAAGCATGCAGTCCTTTTTCATGATAACTTTATTTCTTCACCCAACCTTCTCTGTGTCCCCCCTCGCCACACCCCTTGTAAACGGGCCCACTCTGTTACTGACATTTTCAGTGTTGCCAAATTGATTGGCTCATGTTAATTTTGCTCTATCACATGCACCACCCAGTTAAAAAAAAAAATAAAATAAATAAAACAAAAGAAGTAAACGTAAGTTGCTCTGGATAATGGCATCTGACAAATTTCTGTTAATGTACTTGGAAGTGGGTTAAGTACTTTCCAATACATAATTAAAAACTAGAAGAATAGTGGTGAACTATCATGGAAGAAATCATTACTACAAAACATTTTAGCTGCCATTTTATGCACAACCATCCCTATGGTACGACATTTTTCTCAGTCTCTTTCCTATTGTTGAATAACGAACACTGACTTTAACTGAAGACAGTTCGTTAGATGTTGTCCTGGGTTCTTTTATAATCTCCTGGATGAGTCGTTGTTGTGCTCTTGGAGTAATTTTTTAGTAGGCTGGCCACTGCTGGGAAGGTCTACCACTGTTCCAGGTTTTCCCCATTTGGCTCTCACCATGGTTCGCTGCAGTCTCAAAGCCTTAGAAATGGCTTTCTAACTTTTTCCAGACTGATACAAGTGTATTACTTTGTTTTCTCATCTGTTTTCCTTCTTTAGATCGCTACACGATGTGTTCCTTTTTGTGACCTTTTAGCATGCCTCACATTGTTAGACATGTTCTATTAAAGTGATTTATTGATTCAACAGGTCTGGCAATGCTAGCTTTCTACTCAGCTTTCCAAAAAATGTGGTTAATTCATGAATTAGCAAAGGAGGTAGGTTTGGACGGCAAAGGACAAAGGACAAAGGACAATGTAGGGCTGGGCCATGTAGGTTTGGACAGCTTTTTTACCTTAACTGCAAAACTGCATTTTGTATATACTCAGTTTATCTTTGTGTAATATAAAATTTTGTTTGATGATCTCAATCATTTAAGTATGAAAAAAAATCATGAAGAGGCAAATTTTTTAAAATTAAATTATAGAAAAAAAATCCATGATATTCTTTTTTTTTTGTTATGCATTGTATATACTGTACACTGCCATTCAAAAACACACACACACACACACACACACACACACACACACACACACACACACACACACACACACACACACACACAAAATGCCTATAAAGGGGCTAATTTTTTGCACTATTTTGCACTATTCTTTAAGTAATTCTGCAAAGAATTTTGATAAGAAAATTGTGAACAACTTGTCTCCTCTTATCAAAAGGGCTTAGTTGTAGCTATTGAATATGAAACTTTGTAATAGTCAGTCCAAAAAACTAATGTTCATGTTAACTTGTGATAGCAATAGTATAGGTGGTACTTCTGTTTAATGTTCTGGCTGCTATTACCTACAGATATATATGATATTAATAAAGAAATCTTTACAGTGGTACCTCGGCATACAGTACAAACGCCCCACCTTAAGAATTTTAAGAACTGAAATTTGCCTCAGCATGCAAAGCATTTTCGCCATACGAGCAAACCAAGTCGAACCGAACGCTGACGCTCACCTATGTTGCGTGTACATCCTTGCGTCTCTGTTGCACATGCACACATCTGGAAGCCATTTAAAAATGGTTTGTGTCACTGGACAGGCCAAGCGAAGCAAGGTCACGTATTTTTGATGTTTTTTTTTTTTTTTTTTTTGCATTTTATGCAATAAGCAAGCATGGTAGCAAGAAGGAAAGGCCACTTTCAGATTCTTTTTTAAAGTAGCTGGTGCTAAAAGGAATCATAAATTAAGGTTAAGTGAGGTTTAATGTCCATTTATTTCATTTTTCACTTAATTTACATGTCTTTTGTAAATGTTTTGCAAAAATATAGTGTTAGTGTTGAGTGGCCGGAATGGATTATCTGCATTTACATTATTTCCTATGCAATGATTTGCAATATGAAATCTCTCCATAAGAACTTGCCTCCAAAATGGATTACATTCATATGCCAAGTACCACTGTATTATTGTAAACTAGCCATTTTATTTTATTCCTTCATGGAGATAGGTGAACAATTAAATACTTGTTTTTTGACAAGTATTTGATATAGTACAGTTTATAAAATTTCCAGTGAAAATTACATATATTTTTTATTGTATAGTACATGATGTAAAACAATGTCAACTCATAAGCATCTGTGTTCAAAGGGGTTACAGTCTTATGCAAAGGTTTTGGCCCCCCCGATAAATAACAGATTTTGATGATTTTTCAATTGAAAAGATGTTAACACAGTCGCTCTTGGAAATTGAAAAAAAAAAAGCACAATATTTTCAGCAAACACTGATGCATAGTTACTTGTTATGTCATAAATTAAACAAAAATAAAAAACAAAAACATTATTATGGCACTCTGCAAAAATTTGGGCACCCTAAGAGTTCCAGAGTCTCAGATTTTAACAAGGTTTCAGACCTTAATCAGCTCGTTAGATCTGGGCCGGTATTCACAAAGCTTCTTAAGCCTAAAAGTTAGTTCTAGTGATGAAATTCTAAGGAAATTCTTAGAATTATGACATTTTCTTAGAATTTCCCCTTAAATTTAGGATTAAAGCTTAGTAAAGATAAAAATTATTCACGAAACATTTTAGCCCTAAAAACAGCTCCTAAGGTAAAAATTGTTAAGAGTAGAGAGGAGGACTTTTAAAAGACTTAAGAGTTTCTGTAGCAGAAGACAATATGGCGGAAAGAAAATATTCACCAAACACTGAACATAAAGCTAAACGTAAAACACTGCTCTTCTGTCCAATTTGGTTTTCTTGTTGTTTTACTTCCTTCCAGAAAATAGTTGGCTACATACCATCCAAAAGTGCAACTTAAATAGACTGTTCAACAGTCATGTAAATTGGTAAAAAAGGTGAGGCATTTTTACTCCCAGCAATCTGAAATGGATCACAAGTAATAAAATCAGTATGGTGAATAAATGTAAGAACTTAACTACTGTGTTGGAAATTGGTTGCTTCAAAAGTAGACACATTTTCAACATTTGGCTGTTTTAAATAACTTTAAGATATTTAGCCTATAACAGAAACTTTGCATGAAAGTAGCCTGTAGTCATGATTATACAATTTCTTCATATACAAACATTAAGATTTTACTGTCTATTCTATTTTCACAAAGAGCACATTTCAAGACCTTTACAGAGGTCAGAGGTTATTTTTATCAACCAATCACAGTCCTTGAATTGCTGTATCGTCCCTGGCAACGGGGTCAACCACACCCCCTCACTAAGATTAAGTTTTCTAAATCACTTTTAGTTTAAGACTCCCAGCTAGGACTTTTTAGGCTAAGATAAGAGCTCTCTAAGGGAATCCTAAGAAGGTTTGTGAATACGGGCCCTGATGTATGGCAACAGCTGTCATTAGTAAATGCCAATTTAAAAGCTTTACAAATACTTTGACTCTTCAAAACTTCTGTACACACTAGCGGACACTCAACAACCATGGGTTCCTCTAAGCAGCAGTGTAAGACTCTGAAAATAAAAGTTATTGATGCCCACAATGCAGGAGAAGAAGAAAAAGAAGATAGCAAAGTGTTGTCAGCTTGCAGTTTCCACAGTGAGAAATGTAATTAAGTGATCGCAGTTCAGGGGAACTGTGGAAGTCAAGATGAGATCTGGAAGACCAAGAAAACTCTTGAAGAGAACTGCTCGTATGCTGGTCAGTAAGACAAATCAAAACCCCCATTTGACTGATTTAGCAGGCTCAGACCACAGGTCCTTCATGTTCAACATCATAAAATCCAACTTCCTGTTAAAGGTGGTAAAACCAGTTATTAAGTTTAAGGGGCAATTGTTTTTCTTTTTTTACATATATAATATGTGTTTTTTTTTCAGTTAATGAAATTAGTATTTAAAAGCTGTTTTTGTGTTTAAAACCCTTTATTTAAAGAACAAAGAAAAGCAAGCCTTGATTTTTATTACACTATAATGTCAGACTATTGAAAATTGCTATGTAAAACAAAAAAAAAAAAACATTTCAGCTTCTCTATTGGCGATAAGCCTATTTTAACAATTTCAGTATATTTAGCTGACTGCTCAGATATTTGTTTCATCATCAGCTCATTGATCCAGTTTAAAGTCCATCATGTCTACTTATTTTGGGAGAACTATGTAAACTGTCAGGTTCATCCTGAATACTTAATTTGTTTTCACTTTGCTAAGCAAAAATTCAACAAATTGATAATACACCAAGGATGGCTACTGTTTATACATTTTGTATAACTGTATAACTCAATACAATAAAGGTATAATGTAATACTGAAGAGTCACACCTGTTCTTTTATGTGATCATTTCAAATCCCAGGAACCTGATTTAATATTCACAATTTTCACAAGAAAATTTATGTTGTGGTCTGTAATAAAAGCAGGTTAGGGTTAGTAAGTTAGTTAAGTAAAACTGTAAAACCTAATGATCAAATCAATCTTACATGTGTGGGCGAGATATTTATACAAGACAAATAGGTTACACAATGTGGTTGTATGTTTTCTGCAAGCAAACAGATGTGTAGTTCACTGACTGATCAAAACATTTTGAGCATATTTTAAGCCTAAAGAGTAAATCTGTTAATATGTTTTCAATCAACCCACAGAGGTTACAATTTTCATTTGGTATATGTATATTAATGAATACACTTTAAATGCCATGTTTAAACTTGTTTACTGTAACTGTGTAACTTATTTCATATTTTTAGAATTGGTTTAGTTTTAGAATTTAATCCTGCTATGTCACACTCAGTGGGAAGATTTGCTGGACAAAAAAAACTAAGATTATCAGGCATTCTTTGATAAGTGCAAAGTTTTTTCTTAAACCTGTAACATACCATTGACGAGAAAAGAGTTTGTAGAAATAATTTAAAAGTTAAAGCTAAAAATAAAACGACCATCTTTAATGTAATCAGTGATATTATTATTTGAGGTTGAAGCCCACGTACATGTCAGACGAGTTTTTAGACTGGTTTCAGGTCCTCCAGTGTATTAAAGTTCAAGATATCATTGAAAGAGCAAGTTCTGAAATGTACAGACAAAACCTTACTCTTATTTATACAGATAGTCATATCAATATGTTTCATTATACTTACTATAAGTAGACAGTTCTGAAAATATATTTCAGTTACTACAGAAATACCAGGTTACACTAATTAATATTGGTCATTTATAAACATTGGGAAAATACAACTACATGGTCCTGACCCATTGCCTACTTTGCTGTTTGTGTCTTACAGGCTATCTATAGAATCAATAGGCAAAATACATGTTACTTAGTTAAATGGATATGACAAACTAAAAGCTACGGGAATGCACTTTGACATATTGCAATTGAACACTGGTTAATCTTTAGTGCATTTGAATAGTATTTGAATACTTGTTAATCATTAGTGACATGATAACATCAGATGGACCTCTTTTGGGATACATATCCATAAAAAGGTCCTCAAACATGAGAACCTGCCATTTACACAGGATTTTATCATGAGGGTCAGACAGGTCCATATACAGCTAAAGCTACTGTTAGCCTATTTACTCTTTCTTTCAGTTTATGGACAAACGTCAGGACCGTAAGTAACCATTAAGGATTTCCAGTGGTGAACAATATAGTCTATTCTGTCATATGTTGTTTTTAATGCATACATTGTTATTATAAGAATATTTGTTTTGAAGAAATCCTCTTTTCCTCTTAAATACTGTATGCGTATGTGTTAAATGTGTAAAATAAAAAATTGTAAAACTATATAAAAATCTGAAAATCAACAGATTTAAATTTTGAGCATGCCTTAAATGTCCTTAAATTATTATTATTAATGGAAATGAAAGTGATTAATTGTTGAAGTATATTAGGATGGAAAACACTTATTTCTTTATTAATTTCTTACACCGTCCACACCATAGAGTGACTATTTAAAAAAAGTCTATAAGCATACAAGAATGATATCATAGTACAATAGTGAAGTGTTTTCCTTTACTTTAGATTTAACTGATCATGGTGTGAGAAACTGTCTCTTAAATGTTTTCTTTGGTTGCACAAAAGCAGAAAAAATATTTTTAGAGAAAAAATCTTTTTTATTATCTATATTATGAATCTTTTATTATATTTAACTTAAGGCAACTTGCACCAAATATTTTGCACCAATTGACATTTTAAAATGTCATAATCATCATTACCAATACATCCATCTGCAATATCAAAAACATCATTTTTGCCTTTAGATATTTCATGGTGACATTTCCTGCAGTAATAGAGTCTGGCTCTGATGCTAAACTGTGTGTGAGTCTTCTGAAGCCTAATGAGACTCTGCAAATGACCATTTATCTGGTTCACTACAATGAGAGCAGAACCCTTCTACAAGAGACAGTGGAAGAAGAGATTCACCACTGCTCTCATTTTGAGGTCAGAAATCTTTCAAAATAATAATAATAATAATAATAATAATAATAATAATAATAATAATAATAATGAGATTAATAACATAATCATGATTAATTGATTAATTGCATTTGGTGATTAATCTGTTGGCGGCACGGTGGTGTAATGGTTAGCACTGTCGCCTTGCACCTCCAGGGTCCGGGTTTGATTCCCATTTCTGTGTGCATGGAGTTGGCATGTTCTCCACGTGCTTGGTGGGTTTCCTCCGGGTACTCGGGTTTCCACCCACAGTCCAAAGACATGCAGGTTAGGTTAATTGGCGTTCCCAAATTGTCCGTAGTGTGTGAATGAGTGTTTGAGTGTGTGTATGTATGTGTGTGTGCCCAGCGATTGATTGGCCCCCTGTCCAGGGTGTACCCCACCTTGTGCCCTAAGTCTCCTGAGATAGGCTCCAGGCCCCCCGTGACCCTGAATACAGGATTAAGTGGTATAGATGATGAGTGAGTGAGTGAGATTAATCTGGTTTAACATCTCCACAGGCTCCACAGGTTGAACATGAATCTTTGCAGGACATCAAAGTAGAAGTAAAAGGTGAAAGTTTTAAGATGACAGAGAAAAGGAAAGTGATGTTTAAATCGTACAACACGCTGGGCTTTATTCAGACTGATAAACCCATCTACAATCCAGGCCAAACAGGTGATTAATTCCTGTAGTACTTAATAGTCTATTTAAATAAATCAAAGTTTATTTGTTGATTACGGCGCAACTTGAATCAACACATTTCTTTAATTTAATTGTTTTTCAACAGTGAATTTTAGAATTGTCACCATGGATTCTAATTTTATTCCCCTTGAACAAAAGGTGAGAGAGTCTAAGTCTCTACAGGCAATAGTGCACAATTAGTGTAATAATTTAATGCAATGTTTTCCCCCTGTTTATTTACATTTAACTATACATTACTGTAGTTTTTATTATTGTTTGTTACTGTTTGCACATTTGCACTTTATGTTGTCTTTTTGTATAGTAGTTAGCTTGTTTTGTTAATTTATGGACATAATTTATGTTGTATGAAGCACCTTCGTCCTGGAGGAAAATTATTTCATTGCACTGTGTACTGCACTGTACAGTATATGATGTGGTTGAAATGACAATAAAAGCTTACTTGGCTTGACTTGACACGAAGGGTCTCAGATGTAATTTTTAGTTTAATTCATTTATGCCCAGATTAATATATAACATACATTGTGTAATATCTCATAATAATATTCTAATAAATTAGCATAGAGTATATTAATGAGCTGGATCATTTTAACAAGTTTTGCGCTACTTGTTTTCTTTTATAGTACAGCACAGTATTTCTTGAGGTAAGTAAATGAAACTATACATTTTTTGTGATACTTTTTAAAAAGAACTTTTAACTTATCTACATTGATTAGTGACTATTTATCTATCTATCTATCTATCTATCTATCTATCTATCTATCTATCTATCTATCTATCTATCTATCTATCTATCTATTTATTTATTTACATGAATCAGGATATTCATCATAACAGGATTGGCCAGTGGACAAATGTATCTTCAACAGGCCTGATACTGCAGCTTTCTCATAAGCTAAATGCTGAGGCTCCACAGGGACATTACTCATTAAAGGCTGAAATTGAAAATAGGTTGATCACACACCATTTCAAGGTGCAAAAGTATGGTAAGTTATACTACAAGTAGAGTATCTTTTTTCTTTTGATACAGAGGCAACTGACATACTTTACTGTATTAAAAATGCAATTGACTTTTAGTTTTACCCAAGTTTGAGATTACAATAAACGCACCAAACCAACACAGTGTCGGTGAGGAGGAGCTTAAACTGGAGGTTTGTGGAAAGTGAGTGACTTTCAAAAAGAATTTTACTAAAAAAAAGTTTTAACCTTTAAAATTTTTATTTAAACATTTGATTTATCGAAAGGCATTGAGGAG
>JAAGKR010005256.1:32475-52745 GCA_011419295.1 Clarias macrocephalus | reverse complement strand
TACACTCCTGGACTTCCTCATTCCACCAAGTCTCCTTGTCCACTTTTCCCTTTCCTGATGATACACCAAGTACCCTCCTACCTGTCTCCCTGATCATTTTAGCTGTAACTGTCCAGTCAACCGGAAGCACCTCCTGACAACCCAGAGCCTGTCCCAACCCAATTTCCACCAACACCCTTTAGGTCAACAGCACCGGTGGCGGTTGTTGTTCACCCGGGCCACGACCGATCCGATATGAAAGTCGTGTTAATGATTCGCATCATTTGATTTGGCAAATATTTTACATCGGATGCCCTTCCTGCCACAACCCTCTGCATTTATCCAGAATTTGGACTGGCACAAGAAGACACTGGACTGTGTCCCCCTGTGGTTACACTCTATGTATGGAAACATCAAACAAAATAAAATTTTGCGAAAAATGTCATGACATAATGAAACACATGTACATAGGGGATTAGCTCAAATGGCGGAGTGCTTGCTTAGCATGCAGGAGGTAGTGGGGTTGATGCCTGCATTCTCCAACATAGGTTTTAACTCCATCCATGTGTGATATATTTTTTCATTTGGTGCGATATACAGTATATGTTCCTGTACACCAATTGAGGGGCAGAAATAAAATTAAATGGATGTCCTAAGTACATGAACATAAAAAAAAAATTACAATTTGAGAAAAATATCAGAACGTGATGGAACGCATACACATGGGGTGTTAGTTTAAGTGGTAGAGTGCTTGCTTAGCATGCAAGAGGTAGCGGGATCAATGCTCGCATTCTCCAGCATAGGTTTTAACTCATTTTGTTGTGACATATGTTTTCCTTTACAACATAAACATCAAACGAAATTTAAATTAGCACAAAAAAAAAAACGTAAAATCAGTGCCTTGAAATCTTGAGTCAGTTTTGAAAGCCTTCGCAAAAGAGTGAAGCTCATTATAAAGAAATAATGCGTTTGATAAGGGAATAATAAGTGTGATAAAGGAGTCATAAGTGTGATAAGGGAATGATGAGTATGATAAAGGAATGAGTATGAGGGAATAAAGAGTATAGCGTAGAGAATATAGAGAATGGCATGGTGGCACTGTGTCATAGTGGTTCGCAAGGAGTTTACATGCTTAGTGGATTTCCTCTGGGTTCTCTGGTTTCCTCCCTCGGTCCAAAGACATGCAGATTAGGCTAATTGGCATTCCCATAATTGCCATGGTGTGTGAGTGTTGATTGGAGAATACAAAATGGGAAAAAATACATTGGTCACAATTGGCCTCCAACGGTTGTCATTGGCATCCATGGTCCCTAGTTGGACAACAGAGGTTCCTAGATGGATGGATGGAATGAGTATTATAAGGTAATAGATAGTAGAATAAGAAAATTATGAGTACTATAAAGGGATAATGAGGAGCATAAGAGAATAATTTGTATGGTAAAAGAATTATGAGGAGTGTGAGAGAATAATGTGTATAATAAAGCAAAAATGGGTAGTATTGGCCTTCACTGTCCCTACCTGGAATGAGTATAATAATAATAATAATAATAATAATAATAATAATAAGTATTAAGAGTATGATAAGTGAATTATTATCATCATCATTATTATTATTAAATGTAAAAAAAAAGTATTTTACACAATCAATTAATATTGACTGTTTGTGTGAGCGCATGCGTGTTCTTGTGTGCAATGTACGTCTGGGTCGTGCGTGGCCGCTAGATGGCGGCATTGGCCGATTTATAAAACACACCCGCCTCCTCAGTCTCCCAAACAAAACAAAACAAAACAAAAAAAAAACCCATAAGGAAACGTATACAGGAACCTGAAATCGTTTAAATGCGAAGCATAACGGGTTTGTATGCGTTTGCATTAAAAACTGTAACATACAGGCTGTGTTTCAAATTGATGGGACTTATTTATTCATCTTCTTACAATCCCTGGTTCAACGGGGGATTAGCTCAAATGGTAGAGCGCTCGCTTAGCATGCGAGAGGTAGCGGGATCGATGCCCGCATCCTCCAAGTCATCTTTTCTTTCACACACAATCTTTTAAATATGATACGTTATTCAGACGTTTGCTCAGAACAAACCTACAGCAGCTGCAGCACACAAACAAACTCACAGTTTCACAGTTTTAATGGAGTGGTATGGGAAATAAATGGATTAAAGTAAAAAGGTTAAGTAAGTGATTAAAAACAGCAGTAAGACACTTCATCATTTGAAGAAACAAATAAATAGACGAACAGATAGATAAACAAGTGACATCACAATAATTAGACACACAAGTGATGTGCCAATGACTAGAAAGGCAGCAATAAATAAATACATGCAATCATGTAAATTGGTAAAAGGTCAGCCATTTTTCCTCCCATCAATCTGAAATTGATTACAAGTAATAAAGTCAGTATGATAAATAAATGTAAGAACTTGAATATAGTGACTACTGTGTGGAAATTGGTTGTTTCAAAAGTAGACATATTTTCAATTTTTCTTAATTAGTTTTAATTAGCTTTAAGATATTTAGCCTATAACAGACACTTTGCATAAAGTAGCCCCTAATTATGATTATACTATTTCATTATGCACAAACATTATGATTTCACTAATTTATTACTAGTTTATTCTATTATAATGAACAGGTATTCTATTTTCAAAAAGAGCAAATTTCAAGACCTTTGCAGAGGTCAGAGGTTATTTTTTTTTTATCAGCCAATTACAGTCCTTGAATTGCTGCATCATCCCTAGCAACGGGGTCAACCACACCTCCTCACTAAGATAAAAGTTTTTGTACTTTCCTTACTCAGAGTTGCTCTAAGAGGTTTTCTAAATTACTTTTAGTCCAAGTCTCCCAGCTAGGAACTTGTAGGCTAAGATAGGAGCTTTCTGAGAGAATTCTAAGAAGCTTTGTGAATACGGGCCCTGGCCTTTATGGAAAAGTGGCAAGAAGAAAGCCATTGCGGAAAGAAAGCCATAAAAGGTCCCATTTGCAGTGGAACTACAAATTAGATTACACACAGGTGGACTCTAGTGACTAATTAGATTTCTGAAGGCATTTGTTTCTGTTGGATTTTAGTTAGGGGTATCAGGGTAAAGCGGGGCTGAATACAAATGTGTTCCCCACTTCTCAGATTTTTATTAGTAAAAAAAAAAAAAAAGATTTTTTAAATCCATTCATCATTTTCCTTCCACTTCACAATTACGTGACCAAATAAAAATCCATGTAGTTATAATGTGACAAAATGTTGAAAAGTCCAAGGGATATGAATACTTTTTTAAGGCACTGTAGAGGCCTAAATGTAATTGCAATAATTGAAACAACATCAGCAACAACAACGAAACCCTCTAGAATAAACTCTTGGAATCACAATTTCCATAATAAAGAACATTCAGTCTGAACACCACATCAATTAGCATCTTTCTCTCTCTGTCTGTCTCTCTCTCTCTGTTGGCCTGTTAGACGGAGACCATCTGCTGAAATGTAATCACATGATTGTTGCGGTGCGGTAAATGTTAGCAGTGTGTTGTGTTTTATTATTACAAACAACCATAAAGCTGTAATGCATCAATTAAACAGAAAACCCGCATGAAATTTAAAGGAGTAACGTGTTTGTTTATAGAAACGCACAATGAGCAGATGCGCATATTAATTTCTATAGTGATAGACCGGGAGGTGAAATGCCAGAGAAGTGATATCACAACAGGAAAAAATCCATTCATCTTCAACTGTTCTGTGTACATTGTCGACTTTGCCGGACCTAGATGTGATGCATGATGGGCAGAGCATGTGAACTCAGCATGTGTGGGGTCACAAGAGATCCTCAATATCTTCTGCTTTGTTTCATTCGTTTGGTCAAGACACATTCAGATTTGCCTTGTTTTAATTTAGATGAATGTTGCCACTATCCTGACGCGCTGTACTAGTGTAGTTCCACAAAAAAAAGGGGCAAATTATATTTGATAATGATTTATCTTTATGTTTAATCTACCTTTTGGGTTGTGCTAGACTAGAAACGACCATAAATGTAAACTTTAAGCTTTCATTTCGAGACATACACAGCACATGACTAGACGCCCAAAAAAATAAAAATGTCAGTGTTTGACTGATGGTATTTATAGTTAGTAACCTAGTAACCAGTGTAAGGATCTATCCTATGACGGAAATTTCGAAACACTTCTGTAAGTAGCTCTGGATAAGATCATCTGCCAAAAGCCTGAATGTAAATGACGACAGTTGTGGGAGACAGAGCTCATCAGTGTGTTTAAGGGTATTGTTTAAAAAATTGCTAAACATTTTACAGTTCTGGAAACCTGACAGACAGGGTGCCATTTGTAGGATGTCACTTTTCATTTTTCTGCTTGTACATAAGATACACAGAAAGTGTATGAATACTAATGCAGCTGTCATAACCGATGCTTTTGCATTTACACACACCAAAAATTAACCACGCATTCCTGCTTTGCATCAGATCATATCATACCAATAGAACGGTAAGTAAGTGCAAGAAATACTCCTTTGGATTTTAGTCACTTATGCTACGTATACCAGACGTATGGTACTGACAAAATACAAAGGGCATTCAAGTCAAACTGGGACTGTTGATTGTGCAGAATAACAGAACACAGTTCTAAGAGTAAAAAAAAAAAAACTCCCTGTATTTCTCTATATAATCCACTGCTATACTAAGGCACTTATTCCAGTGTTTAACAAGTGCTTGGATATCAGCAAGGTAGCAGGTTTTCTCAGTACGCCAGACAGATACACCTCTTTCACAATTTGGTGACAAGTTACAATGTTAAAGATTTCCTTTTGTTATAAATCAGACATTTTAAATGATGTGGTTTTATTATGTCTGTTTGGGGTCCTTTACCCAAATAAGTTTGGGAAACCCCCGCATCTGATGAAAAATAAAGCATTTTGCTAACTGCAGACAGAATGGAGTGGCGACGGAACGCTTTTCTTTCTACCTGCTGTGAAACATTTTCCATGTTTATTGGTTCCATATATTGTTCACAGCTCCTGAACCAGCAGGCCATAATCACTGTGCTCTACAAGCTTCAAGTGTTTGATATGCTTTAAATAGATTGTAAAGTGAAAAATTTTTCAGGCTCATTCTCAGACTGTAGGCCAGAGGTCTACAAATAAAATAGTTAAATATTCAACTGCATAGAATTCATTATTTCCTAAAACGTCTGGATAAAACAACAGACCCGAGTGAGTAATGGCGACAGTTCCAATTTAATGCTTAAACATAATTAATTAACTGTGTATTTAATTAGAAGATTGTTTTCATTACAAAGAAAACTCTGAATAAGGTAGAACGACTTGATCATTAGTTTCAAACCTGTATGGTTAGTTTCGAAGTGATAGTTCCTGGTACTACTTTTGGCTCCTGGTGTAACCCTTAGGCTCCCACAAGATACACTTTCACTTCATATGATTCTACCACTACAATAAGATTTTATTTATTGTCCTCAGACTGATATGCGATCAACTTTGGTTAAAGTCTTTGATAGATCTGTTTTTAAAAGTTTCTGCTAAGTTACGTCCATAAAACTTATCCTGTCACAGGGGCAAGGACCCTATTCTAGGGAGCTCAGGGTACAAGTTTGGGGACAGTGCCAAAACACCCCAAGCATACACCATGGGCAGTTTGGAAATTCCAACATGGATGTCTTTATACTGTAGAAGGAATACAGGGAATCTGGAGAAAACCCAACCAAACACCGTGAGAACACAGACCAGAGGCAAGATTTGAACCCACACCCCTAGAGGTGCAAGGCAGCAGTGCTATCTGCTTGAAACAAGTTGTAATTGATACATGATTGGAGCAAAATGACAAACTGCCCCTTTAACTACCGCATCAGTCCAGACAGATTGTGCTTTTATACTTTTTGAACTCAGCGCTTTGGAAAGCATGGACACGGTCCGTTTCCGTTACACCCGCGAAATCTGCCACACGCCCACGCAGGCCTTCATGCTCCTGCACCGGTTCCTCATTTTAATAAACTTAGTCCATAAATATGGAACCCTGCGGCAGCTACAGCAGCTGCGTTCAGTCGAATCGATCCTTTTGGTTCATTTAATTGATCGCCTCATCTTATTCGGTGTAGCGAAGAAAGTGCCCGAGGCGCACAGGCAGAAGCAGGCAGCAGGTTTTCAGGATGGCAGCAATTCTCAGGCACAGGTTGCCAGATTGAAATGACTGTTTCAATCCAAAATGTTGTTGTGCAGCAGTGAGTCTGTTAAATATAAGTGCTGTAGATTTTATAGTACATTACTGGCAACCTGGGTGGGCAAATTGAAAACATATTACCAGTAGCATTCTGTAATATTTTCTATAGTATATAATGATATATGTTGTGTTGTACAACTATACAATTTGAATACTTTGGTAAATTGTTTCACATTATCTTTTTTTAAAAGCCCATGATATTGTGATATATTTCCAATTGAAAATGTACAAAAACATTTAAAAACATTTATTACAATTTTTCTAAAAATAAAAAAAAACATTTTTTCAGATTTAAAATAATCGATTTTGGGGTTTGTAAATACAACACTATTGCTCTGATTCCAGATTCAGACATGGCACCATCTGATACCAAAAATCAGCTGGAATGGATATTAAAGTTGGAAGAATAATTACATTTATCTGATTCTGGTGTCAGATGGGATTGAAAATGGATTTTTTTCCTTTTTTTATTTCCCTCCTATTGGAAATGATATAAAGACAATCAACTGCTTGAAGCATTTGCATTTTATTTGGATTGATTTTTATTATATTAAGACTTTATTATATTTATTATATTTCCAAAGTTGAACATTTTTGTCTTTGTATTTACCAAACAATAAAAGTTCTGGATTTGTGCAAGTCCTATTTCTTAGATTTGTGTTTCCCCCCGTGTTTTAAGTG
The DNA here is from genome assembly GCA_011419295.1 of Clarias macrocephalus. Lineage (NCBI taxonomy): Eukaryota > Metazoa > Chordata > Actinopteri > Siluriformes > Clariidae > Clarias > Clarias macrocephalus. The sequence continues at coordinate 45,850 of JAAGKR010005256.1, read as the reverse complement.
CATCAGTTTAAAAAAATAACATAGTTCTTCAAACTCAGTATATATAGGAATTGTGCAGTGTAGAGTGACATATTTTTTATTCAGCACAAAATAGGCAATATGATGAACTGAATTTTTGTTAATTTAACCAATTATATAAACATGACATAACAAAAAAAATTTATGACCAGAAGAAATTATAATAATATGCTCATTTTAAAAGATTCTACATATTTGCGATGTCATTCCCATATTCTGGTTGTGGTAAAATTTATACGTAACGTTAGCTTTCATTCCACCTGACTTACCCGAAAACCCAAATATACAGTTTGATTTCTGAAGCCCTAACGTTAACACACACGGGCAAGACTTCTATATAATCAAATATAAATATATCTTTTAATCTTCATTGACCTTATGCTGTGTTGCCATTCACATGAGTTTTAAGGGTTTATTTTTACTCATAGCTTTTAAGCAAAAATTGCAGACGGTTATCAATATCAGCTAATCCTTTTCATTATCGGGATGGATGTCAAATCATGACTCATATTGTGTATTTAAAAATGATGGCCTTTGAGAGTTATAATGTTGTTTATTACATCCCTGAAACAAACAAAAAAAAAACATTCAAATCATTAATGTTCTAAAACAAATGAATTCAACCCCAGAATTAATAAAACCACAGATTGTCGATGTTTAAATCATAGTAATGTTTGCTAACTGAACACAGATAGTCAATTTAGTGAAGTACCATGAGAATGTGCCGATTTCTGACAGTATTTACTGAATTGTCTGAATTGTCACATTGTGTAATAATACACTTAGCTTCACTGCAGTATTCAGTGCACAGCTAGTAGCTCATGCCAAACTAGCTAGATGACTCAGCTAATTTGATAGAACTCCTGAGAAGACTGTTTATGTAACAAAAACAATTTCAATACAGTACAATGAGTCAATCATCAGTACCAATGAGCCGGCTTCTGATCTAACTTTGCTTAGAAGCATTAAGCTAATTAGCTTGGGTGCTAATATTATATGTCAAATACATCCTAGTAAAGAAAGCTAGTTGGAAATGTATATGCTAACATGTGTAAGTATTGTAAGTAAGTATTTGGAAATCCTAACTAGCACTAATTATTGTCCTCATTATTTTATTTTGGGTTTTAAACACAATTTCAGGAAAATAATGTTTTGATTTTACTGCACAGCTCTTGAAAAATTATGTCACTCAAGAAATATTTTTTAACGCCCCAATTAATAGCTTCCCATATGGCAAACTAGTAAAGTGTGTGATTTAGAGATTGTGTTCTAATCCAGCTGATGCTTCCACTGTCTCTGCTTTGTTTCCATAAATCACCAAACATTCAAAAAGTAAAAATTATTTTAATGATAATATATAAAAATAAATAAATAAATAAATATTTGCCTGTCTAGAAATGATAAATGTTACAGTTAAATGAGAGTGGTAAAATAATAGCAATACATCTTTTCTAAAGCAGAAGTAACTTTCAAGAACTTTCAAGATTTCAAGAATTGAGCAGACACAGCAGTTGCAGAACCCTGAGCAGCTGAAGCAGAATTTAGAGAACAGTAGCAATTGTAAAATGATATACATATTATCCTGCACAGCTGAAGCAGGTCTAAAACCCTGAAAGGCCTAGAATAATTCTAAAATACTGAGCTCCTGAAGCAGGTACAGAACCTTAAATCTGAAGAATCAGCAGGTGAATTAGTTCCAGGATACTGGAACACTCAACAGCTTAAGCAGTTCAAGAACACTGAACAGCTGAAATGGTTCTTGAATACTGAACATCTGTATACTGAGCACCTGTAATATTTATATAATACTGAACAGTTTAAGCAATTCTAGAATAGAATTCTCAGCTTTTAAATTGTTGGAGGATACTGAGTAGCTGAAGCATTTGTAGAACACTGAACAGCTGAAGCACATCTATGTAGATATTGAGTAATTGGATCAGGTCTAGAACAGCTAAAGTGGGAATATACTGCACAGCTGAAGCAGTTGCTGAAGTGGCCTCGGCTGAGATCGTCATTCATGGATGTAAGGCCTTTTTTTAAAATGTTAACACCATTCAAATATTTTACTGTGCTAAGTGTATCATCACAGTACTGTGCTTGAAGTAAATGCCAATTGGTTTTACAACTTTTATTTTTTTTACAACAATTTGTTTTTTTTATGAACTGGTTTTTACAACAATTACATCACAAGTCCCGGTTTGACTCGAAAATCCCATAAAGTTCTGAGCATCCTATAATAGTAGTCATATTATAGCAACTGTAAAAGTTCTAGAATACTGAATAGCTGATGTAGGTTGAAACAGTTATAGACTGATGTATTTGTACAACTGGACATAAATTAGATTTTTTTTCATGAAACACCCAAAAATAACCAGCTGTGTGACATCGTTAAAGTGAAACTGCCCAGAAACAAGAAGCTGATTGGATGTGAGGAAATTATGCTATTTTTTAAAAATTCACCATTAACCATTTGAATTTGTTCCTTATTAATGATACCATTAGGTTGTAGAAATAAGTTGTAACCTAGTCTATGTCGACTTGTTAGCAGTCCTTGTTACGTAGCAATCATCATGTCAGTTGAATGGATAAAAAAAAAATATGACATCATGATTAAAAAAAATAAACAAATCCCCGCATATTTTACCTCCATGTCATTAACCGGGCCAAGATGTAACTTTTACCGATTAGACGTCAGACCTGTATACTGCCCATAAATAATCAACAAAAAACAATCACAATTATATCTAGAGCCTCTAGTTATTTCTTTTCCGGCCCAGTGGAAAAGAAACTCATTTGGGAGGGAAACCACCCAATCTGGCATCGTGTCCCCCACAGCTGAAGTGGCCTTTGATGTGAAGGGTCTGGTTCTGTGTGAGAGCTCTGGATGCAGCTGGACTTGAATCGCTGAAGCGTAGCAGACGTTGCACTGGGAAACCTCCGAGAATTAGCGAGAGAAGGGGGAGCAAGGGATGTGTGAGAAAGAGAAGTGTGTGAGAGAGAGTGACAGATGAAGAAATGGGATATCGAAGAACAGCTCCAAGACACACACGTGAGCGGCACGAGGATGTTTTCTGAAACTAGGCAGCATTCGATTTGTTATTGACCCATTTTTATGTGCTTCTATTAAGTGAGACCTACAGAGATACATCTCTCTCTCTCTCTCTCTCTCTCTCTCTCTCTCTCACACACACACACACACACACACACACACACACACACACACACATCTAGAAGAGGAGGAGGAGGAGGCTGGACAGAAACAAGCTGAAATTACTTTGTTTATTACAGTTGCGTAATTAATATGGGCATCATGCCATTACAGTAATGCATCTACTCATTCCGCCTCTCTCTCTCTCTCTCTCTCTCTCTCTCTCTCTCTCTCACCCACAAAGTCCATTAACCACAGAGACCTGAAATACGCGGGCTGATGGCCTCCCTCTGGCTCTGGCCACTACATTTCATCTCACTCCATCTTGCCTCACTCATTCTCTCTTTCCCTCTCTATCTTTCGGGCCCCCATTTCTTATCACACCAATTTTCTCTTGTGCTTTAACCCGAGCTTGTGTTTAGCCGAGGTCACGAACAGCGTTTGTGGATTTAAAAGAGATTAAAATCTCTCCAGTCTATCTGTTTCCACAATTTCTGCCCTGCGTATGCATGTAAGGGCTGACACTGTGTGCATGTGTGTGTCCGTGTGTCCTCTGTGCCAAAGTTTGTTTATATTCCTGGTTGAAATCAGGCCATGAATTTAATTAAATTGATTAGGGCAAAATTCACCTGAACCCCAGTAACTCTCCCCCTCTCCCACACGCATGCCGTCTTTAATAATCGTGTCCTAAGAATGTGTATCTCTTTCATCAGTCTGTATGAAAAGAATACGGATTCTCTCATTCTTCATGTAGCCGAAATTTATATACGCGGGACTATCAAAAAGTTCCGGGATTAGCTCTGTTTTTTCTCAGACGCTTTAAAACATGGCACGAAAATTCACTATTGATGGTCTGACCCCTGGGGACGAATTCTTGATTCTTGAAAAAGTCAATAAGCATGTACTTGCCTTTTTGGGTCGCGGAGATGATGGGCTCTTCCACTGTGAAAACTGTTGCTTCGTCTCAGGACTCCGAAGTTTCTCACTGGTAATGATCTTTAACTGACTTATGAAAGTCGGTGATTCCTTGTGACTGCGTGTGCCACCTTATGTGTTGGCATGTAGCAAAACTAGTCTCTAAACTTTTGAATATCCCCAAATATAGCACTCTAGCTGGACAAAAACTGCCACCTGTGAAAAATAATATAGCATATAATTTCTAGGGCATGTCATTGTCCTGTTAAAAATTATATTTCAGCTGATTAGCTGATCATGATTTTTATTGATGAAGTTTTCACTGGAATGCGAGAGGGAAAAAGACACAAGAGTGGAAGTTCAACCATAGTAAGCAGAAATGTAACTCAGAATGGACACGTCTCTCAAATTGATTAATTATAATTAAAATACCAATATTTAAAAAAATAATTAGCAATGATAAAACAAATATTGTAGTATTAGGTATCACCATTAAGTCCATAAATTAGAAGTTACTTTCCTAATGGTCCATATATGTGTAGATAAAGCACTAAAACAGTTTTTTTTTTTTTTTTTTGTGTGTGTGTGTGTGTGTGTGTGTGTGTGTGTGTGTGTGTGTGTGTAAGATCACTTTCTGAAGGTGCATGTTAAAAATGACAGGAGGCTTTGTTTTACTCTTCTGCTTTAAAGACCATATCACAACATATCACATCAAACCAGGACTTTTAATAATGCAGAATCACTAGTGCTACTGTAGTTTTTCACTTGTGCTTGGATACCATCAGAGTAGACAGTTTTCTCAGTACACTGCAGCCATGACCAGACTGCCTGCTTCATGGCTAAAACACTGGCTTCCCAGGAACACCTTTAATGGTCCAAACATGGAAATGGAAATGGACTTGGAGAAAGGTCAGGACTGCACAGGGGATGTGGCAATAACTCCCAGCCGAGTTCCTGTAATGTAATGGTGTTGGTTCCTGTAATGGTGTTGGTGAATGATTGTGCGCTCAGTCCCGCAGATAGAAAGATGGCAACAAGTTATCCATAAATTTCATCATTATGCATGCTTTGATCAGGCTTATTCTGGAAACCAAAGCAGACAAGCCCAAAAGGGCACGACAACAGTCAAAAGCAAATAGGTCAAGTATAGTACAAACTATAGTAATAGTTTAATTAGTAAAAAAAAAAAAAAGTCAGAAGTATAGGTACACTGCTTAGTAAGGCTAGTGGCAAATTTCAGAAGTGAGAGATTGTGTTATTTAGAGAAGTGAGTGTGATTGTGGATAAGATGGCTTAATTTCCTGATACGTTAAACTCGAAAAAATAGTCATCTCTGAATCGCCTTTCATGTGAACATTGAGAGCAGACTCACATACATATGAGTTTTTTTTTTTTTTTTGGTAATTTAATCAAAATAGAAATGCTCCCATGGATATCTATTTTCAGCAAATGTGCTGTTGTGAGAAATGTGTTTGAGTCTTAGTGGTGTGTATGAGGCAGCTGCTGCTTTTATTAAATGGCGGAGTAAGATTTCATGGAACAGTGTCAGCCAAAGCAGCAATTAGGAAAAGAAGAACAACCAATTGTCATAATATTGCAAACTTTTTTGGTTTAAAAAAAAAATGGCTGACTTGAAAGTTCTTGTGGGTGAGCTGAATCCAGTGAGTTTTCTTACTGAAAAAGCTTAATTACAAGCTGTGAACAGACACGTGTTTCTGGATCTTGTGGTTTGTCATATACAGTAGTAAGTTTTATAGCTTTATAGTTTGCTGCCTGGCTGGGAATCATAGGGAATGTACTTGCAGTCTCAACAGAATATGTTAACTTTATGTCCATTGCTTGTCTATTTTCTTTGCCTCCAGGTGCATAAAAAATATAATGAAATAAATAATCACATGTTCCAGGTTTATCAGATGTAATTTGAAATATTTCAAGGCGTTAATTTCAATGATTGTGGCTTACAGCTTATGAAAAGTCTTGTATCTCAAAATATTAGAATATTATAATAATTACAAATGAAGTAAAATACATCATCTAAAAAAATGTATGTATTGGCCAAAGCTCCTTTAGCATGAATAACTGCATTAGTGCTGCATGACATGGAGAAGACCATCCTGTGGCACTGCTAAGAGTTTATTATATATTTAGTATGTAAGACCAGGTTGCTTTGATAGCAGCCTTCATCTCATCTATATTGTTGAGTCAGGTTTTCCCATCTTTACCATCAATACCCCATAGCTTCTCTACAGGCTTCAGATTAGACGAGTTGCATTGTACCCCAAATCATCTTCGAATGTGGAAACCTCCCACTGGACCTCAAGCAGCTTGGATTCTGTGCATCTCCACTCTTACTCCAGGCTCTGGGACCTTGATTTTCAAATAAAAGGGAAATTTAATTTCATTTGAAAAAAAAAAAAGGACTTTGGACCACTGAGCACTGGTCAAGTTATTTGTCTCCTTAGACACATCTGATGGTGTTTCTGGATCATGAGTGCCTTTATATAAGGAATGAAACAGTTGAAGCCCATTCACTGAAGATATCTGAGTGTGGTGGCTCCTGATGCACTGACTCCAGCCTCACTCCACTCCTTGTGAAGTTCTCACAAGTTCTTGAAACGACTTGAGGGCATTCTTGATGCTAGTGCACCTTTTCCTATCACACCTTTCCCTTCCGGTTAACTTTTCATTGATATTCCTTGACACAGCACTCTGTGCTGCGTGATGACCTTCTGTGGCTTACACTCCTTGTGGAGGGTGTCAAACATCAACTGTAAAGTAATCAGACTTCCCCATGATTGTACTGCACTAGACTGAGACATACACTGTATCTATAATCTATGAATAGTACTTTATTAAGGTTTAAAATATTTCACTTTATATGAAATAAATCTAGAAGATATGAGTTTCACTTTTTGAATTCAATTATGAAAACCTTTTCACAATATTTACATATTTTGAGATGCATTGCATGTCACTTTACCTGAAAACAGCATACAGAAAGCATATGTTGCAAGCATTTGTATGAGATACATCATAATTATGGAATGAAAGTCATAGCAGCCAATAATAGGAATGACACCTACAGGAGGTTTAACTGCTAATTTTGCATGTTAAAATAGACGTCTGTCCATTTTTGGCCACTTTTTACACCCGCTGCATCATAATCATAGCCGCCAAAACTCTTATGTGTAACGGTCTGAGGCATCAAAAAATCAACAAAGCGAATATAAACTATTTCTACAGCTCAAGGCCAATTAGTTCCAACCTTGTCAAGTTTTTTCATTAATTCATTTTTTTTAAAGGCCCCGCTGGGGCGGCCAATCACCACGTGTCCAAATGAATCAGGACTGTGACTTAGCACTGCACTGACTCAAACCCAGCGTGTGAAATCGCTTCTATTGCTGATGATTAGATCACGGGTGCTGTGTTCGCTCCTGGAGCTCCTTCGCCCTGCTGGGATCCTGCTAATCAAGTGTGTAGGAGCATCTGAATATTAGAGTCAGGTGTGTTCAGTCAGAGCATGCTACAACTGTCGAAGATAGAGAAGCAATGCTGAAACAGATGAAAAATATTAAATCAGTCGTGAAACATTATTACGAGTGACATACGGGAAAAAAACATGCATATGTCCTACAGTAATGAGAAATATACTTGCATAATATAAAGTACAATATTCTGTACCAGCTGGTTTATTTTTACCACACTAGCTAGAGGATTGAGTTAAAGATCTATTAAATTATTTCATCAAGCAAATGGATGTATCCATAAACTTGCTTTTGGGTAATTTAACCAGTGGTTTGACTTGTACGCTTAGATACCTTATAGAGAATATATTAGTATCTACATATAGCCAGCATAGTGCAAAATTCTAAATTTTATTGGCACCACTGGTCGAGCAACACCTACATATTTGGACATATTTGCCTGCTAATAAAGCCAATAGCTAATGCCTCAGTTTCAAAATCTGTTTTGTTATAGCCTGTTATTGTCCGGCTATAAACTGCTGGCATTATAACAACACTTATAAGAGTGAAAATGGTATAATGTTTCTCACATTAGGAAAACCTATTCTGGACATTAGTGAAAGGGACACAAGTAGATACTGTAGCTGTTACCAGTTAGTTTTTACTTTTCAATTTTGCACTATGCAACCTTTCAGATTCCCAAACAAGAATAAATTCCCAGAAACACATGCAGATTGGGTGAGAAATCCCACGGGAGGGGGGTATTCTCCGAAGCACACAGTCCTCTGCAGCTGTGATTTTATTACTAGCTTTCAGGATTAAGATATTGCCTTTCGCTTCTTTAAATAATCAATTTTGTTTCTCACACTAAGTGTGATATAATTTCTAGCCTAAGGAACTTCACCCCAGAACGATACAATTAAAAATGAAAGCAGCTAAAAAGTCCTACATAGTTATTTGATGGAAATCTGCATGATATGATGTTTAACTGCACTAAACCAATGCTGCGTTTAAGTCCTGTCTGCGTGACCTGGGATTGGCTGGGATCGTGCTCTAGGATTGGCTCACCTGCGAGGATTTAACCAATTACAGCTAAGACCAAATTCACACCGAAGTTGGGATTTTTCAGTTAAATCTCACCACATCTACTAATGAGGTTTCTCGTCTGCCGTGCAGAAGGCCGGGTTTGATTCCCACCCGATGCCCAAACCCCAGACACTGGATTCAGTGCCAGTCCCAAGCCAGGATAAAATGGGCGGGTTGCATCAGGAAGGTCATCCGGCGTAAAATCTGTGCCAAGTTGTTGTGCGGATCGGATGGTCGGGAGCACTGTGGACAGGAGCAGCCAAAAGACTAACAACAACAACGTCATCTACTAATGCTTGAGAGAGTCCAGTGCAGTCTATTGTGCTTTAAAACATTTTGGAAACATTTTAATGCAATTCTAAAAAATGACAGGCATATAAAATATATCTATAATATATAAAATAAATATATCATTTATTTAATCAAACAGACACAGTTAGCAATTAGCAGCCTCGCTAAAAAGTACATAGCTGACTATAATTCCTTAGCTTGCCACATTATGCAACAAATAAATGTCTTACCTGGCCGCCAGAAAAAAGTTAGTGAACATTAACCACTGTTAACGAAACATCACTTGTATATTATAGAGTTATTGCTAAATCACCATGCATTTCCAACTAAGCCATTAAAGGAGTTCCTGGGAGGCTAGAGTTTCAGACGTAGAACTGGTAGTCCAGAGAAACTTTGTACCTTGATGGTATCCAAGCACTGGTGAAACACTGGGATAAGTGCATTAGTGTATCAGGGGATTATATAGAGATTAAAGGGATTTTTATTCTCATACAGTAACTGTGTTCTGCACAATCAAAAGTCCCAGTTTGACTTGAACGGCCTTCTTATATCATCCATTGTGGAACTAAAAAAAGGTCTTGTCTATTCCTTAATCTAGCAGTTACTCTTTTTCTAATGGTGTGTTTTATTTGTGCAGAAAATTCTGTCAGCTGACACCAACATGTGCAATTGCAAAAATAATTACGTACATTTTTCACAACAACTACATATCAACAAACAATTTATCTAATGTCAACCAGAAACGAATTTAGTTTTGTGTGCATTGCAAACATTTTGCATGCTTTCTATATCATTTCTAAGATGCAAACCAGCACCATGACAACATTCATTATGTATGTTTCAATCCAAATGTCGCACATATTGTAAGCAAATTTCCCCAAACTCAGTGAGTCATTGTGTGGTTTCATCCACTATTGCTATGATGAATAATCTGCAGGGAAGCATCAAGATGGTGTAATCAAAAGCGCACCAGCCAAACAAACACTCTCCATCTTGGAGAGACTGGAACACACACACACACACACACACACACACACACACACACACACACACACACACACACACACACACACACACTTACTAGCTCATTTATTTAAAAAAAAAAATCTGTTTCCATCTGTTTATAATGATGTGGACCCAGAGGCAGTTGGATGCAAAGGCTTTTAATTGGAGATTTTCCAAATCTCATAATCTGTTGTGAAGGTCAAAACATTGGCAGAAATGAGTGAAACAGGTACAGCTATACTTCAAGGTCAGGACACATGCAAAAACAGTGGCAGTTGTAGCCCAGGATATTTAGGAGTTCAAATCCCACTGCCAGAATGATGCTGATAGGTTTTTGGGCAAAACCCTAAAAACAATCTTAACTCTCAAATGCATTACATCAGTGTGACTGCTGTACTGAGCTCCAGTACCCGAATCATGCTAAGTAATTGTCCTGCGGTGCTCGGTTTCCTCTGATGAAAAGGCTGTATAGTAACAGATGCTCTCCTCAATAACTGTAGTAATTTCAAAGCGGCCCATATGGTGTGTTTACCTGACAGAATTGTATACTGAGATGTATACGGAGTGTATCCCCACCTCACAGCCAGTGTTTCCAGGACGAGTTCCAGATCCACCATGACCCTGACTTAGATTAGATGCTTACTGAAGATGAGGGAGCACTGTATAATGAGATACAGTGCAGAAATCAGACATTGTAGACTAGGAATTACTTCTAGCATCTTTGATTGGATAGTTAAGATACAATTCTAATGTTACTGATGAATCAAGAAGCAGAAACCATACAATAATACAAGGAAACAATAAAAGCAATTTGTTAGTCTAGTCGACTGCTCCCATTGAGGGGTCGTCACAGCGGACAATCCGATCCGTACACAACTTGGCGCAGGTTTAATGCTGGATGCCGTCCCATTTTATACGGGCATGCGACCGACGCCTCATCCAGTGGCTGGGGTTTGAGCACCGGGTCAGAATTGAACTGATAACTGGTGATATTAAAAGCAAGCAATTTTATTAAATACATAATAATACTAGCTTTCAATCATTACTCTAATTAAGTACTGTACATATTTCGATTATATACACTTTACTTGAAAGGCGGTACAGTGCTGTAGTGGTTAGCACTGTCGCCTCGTACCTCCAGGGTCCGGGTTCGATTCCCGTCTCTGTGTGCATGGAGTTTGGGTGTTCTCCCTGTGCTTGGTGGGTTTCCTCTGGGTTCTCTGGTTTCCACCCACAGTCCAAAGACATGTAGGTTAGGCTAATTGGCTTTCCCAAATTGCCTGTAGTGTGTGAATGAGTGAGTGTATGTGTGTGTGTCTGTGCCCTGCGATAGATTGGCACCCTGTCCTGGGTGTACCCTGCCATGTGCCCGAAGTCTCCTGGGATAGGCTCCAGGCCCCCCGTGACCCTGAATACAGGATTAAGTGGTATAGATCATGAGTGAGTGAGTAATAATACTAGCTTTCAATCATTACTCTAATTAAGTACTGTACATATTTCGATTATATACACTTTACTTGAAAGGCGGTACAGTGCTGTAGTGGTTAGCACTGTCGCCTCGTACCTCCAGCGTCCGGGTTCGATTCCCGTCTCTGTGTGCATGGAGTTTGGGTGTTCTCCCTGTGCTTGGTGGGTTTCCTCTGGGTTCTCTGGTTTCCACCCACAGTCCAAAGACATGTAGGTTAGGCTAATTGGCGTTCCCAAATTGGTGTGAATGAGTGTGCCCTACGATGGATTGGCACCCTGCCTTGTGCCCAAAGTCTCCTGGGATAGGCTCCAGGCTCCCCCGTGACCCTGAATACAGGATTAAGTGGCATAGATGATGATGACACTTTACTTGAGTAGTTTCGTTAGAGGATACTTTGGACTTTAATGCCACTACGTTGTGCAGCAGATATCCGTACTTTTACTGAATTCCATTTCTTTATGGCCTTTTGCATTACCTAACCACAGTGGGGTGTAATATTTGAAGTGGGAGCTTCGCCATCTGTTGGCTATTAGGCGTGATTGTGTGACTTTCCTTAGAGATACGCCTAATAACACAACAGGTGTTTGAAATCAGAAGTGGAGCTGGTTGACGGAAACAACATGTTCACAATAGGGAAGGAGAGAGTGAGAGAGTGAGAGAGCGTTCCTCTTTACTCTTACTCAAGTAGACATGTAAATGGAGTTCTAATTCTACTTTAACTAGGGAATCTCTACTTTTACAGAATTTGCCCACCACTGGTGAGGAGTCATGAGCCTCGTTCACTCAGTTGATTCAAGGCTCCATTGTTGCTTCTTTACGTTCCGTATGAATGGACCAGAGGCGGAATCAGGGGTCATTGTTGTTGCACCCTGAACCCAGGAGCTGAGGGAGTGACGGAGGTGAGATGAGATCAGTGGGAAAGGGAGAACCTCCCACGGTGCAACAGACCAATGACGATTTTGAGATGTGTAGTTTATGTGACTGTTGGGAGGTTTAAACAACAGAATACATTTAGCAGCGAACACTCCTATCCAATCCCTTATATAGAGCAGATCAAATGCACCCACCACACTTCATTAGTACTAAAGCCATAATAGGTCAAAAACAATGAAAGATAAGCCGAGACAGTGACTAATCAGCATTGTCAGTTATTTTTGAATTTAAAATGTCTCAAGGTACAATTAACATCACTAGGCTTCCTGGATCAAGAGATACAGACAATCATTTTCTCTTTTTTTTTCTTTTTCTTTTTTTAAATTTATTTTAGCAAATCTCATCTTTTGAATTAGGATTGATGAAAGGAATTTGGTCTTGTCTATATTCTCATCTGGTCAGAGCAGAATACGACTTAAAGACAGCATGGGTTAACATTTATGGCATTTGGCAGATGCTCTTCTCCAGAGTGACTTACATTGGGAGGTTTAGGGGCCTTGCTCGAGGGCCCAACAGTAGCAACTTGGTGATACTGGGGTTTGATCCAGGACCATCTGATCAGTAGTCCAATATTGTAACCACTGAATAGAGTGGAAAAGAGTAACGAATTAAGAAGATAGTGAGCTCTGAGCAGACTGCTGCATTTCGTGTGTGATGTAAATGTGCACAACAAGCAAATGCACCTCAGCCCACAGTTTCTTCTTGCCTTGAAAGCAACGGTATGCACAGTGTTTCCAACCCATACGTTACATGTGTGCCCTGCGATGGATGGTATCCGCCTCATACCCTAAGTCTCCTGGGATAGGCTCCAGGCCCCCCCGTGACCCTGAATACAGGATGAAGCAGTATAGATGATGAGTGAGTGAGTGATTGAGTGTGTGTTACATGTCACATTAGACACTAATGCTTTTGTGTTACACGTCGTCACACCTCTTTTGAGCTCGGAACTCCGGATCACTATTTAAAGCACACGCTGAGGCATGTTATTTTGATTTACAATTACAGTTGATGGAGGCATGTTAGCGGGGGGGGGGGGGGGGGGGGGGG